>JASAMV010005235.1:0-144521 GCA_030248065.1 Rhynchonema sp. JSB1_4
TGACAAGCATGGGAGCACTTGCAGTGAGGTATATGTTGGGCAGGTTGTTAGGCAGGTGTTCCTTATAAGTCTTGTTTCCATCTGACAAGCATGGGAACACTTGCAGTGAGATATACGTTGGGCAGATTGTTAGGCAGGTGTTCCTTATAAGTCTTGTTTCCATCTGACAAGCATGGGAGCACTTGCAGTGAGATACATGTTGGGCAGATTGTTAGGCAGGTGTTCCTTATAAGTCTTGTTTCCATCTGACAAGCATGGGAGCACTTGCAGTGAGATACATGTTGGGCAGATTGTTAGGCAGGTGTTCCTTATAAGTCTTGTTTCCATCTGACAAGCATGGGAGCACTTGCAGTGAGGTATATGTTGGGTAGATTGTTAGGCAGGTGTTCCTTATAAGTCTTGTTTCCATCTGACAAGCATGGGAGCACTTGCAGTGAGATACATGTTGGGCAGATTGTTAGGCAGGTGTTCCTTATAAGTCTTGTTTCCATCTGACAAGCATGGGAGCACTTGCAGTGAGATCAATGTGGGGTAGATTGTTAGGCAGGTGTTCCTTATAAGTCTTGTTTCCATCTGACAAGCATGGGAGCACTTGCAGTGAGGTATATGTTGGGTAGATTGTTAGGCAGGTGTTCCTTATAAGTCTTGTTTCCATCTGACAAGCATGGGAGCACTTGCAGTGAGATATATGTTGGGTAGATTGTTAGGCAGGTGTTCCTTATAAGTCTTGTTTCCATCTGACAAGCATGGGAGCACTTGCAGTGAGATATATGTTGGGTAGATTGTTAGGCAGGTGTTCCTTATAAGTCTTGTTTCCATCTGACAAGCATGGGAGCACTTGCAGTGAGATATATGTTGGGTAGATTGTTAGGCAGGTGTTCCTTACAAGTCTTGTTTCCATCTGACAAGCATGGGAGCACTTGCAGTGAGGTATATGTTGGGTAGATTGTTAGGCAGGTGTTCCTTATAAGTCTTGTTTCCATCTGACAAGCATGGGAGCACTTGCAGTGAGGTATATGTTGGGTAGATTGTTAGGCAGGTGTTCCTTATAAGTCTTGTTTCCATCTGACAAGCATGGGAGCACTTGCAGTGAGATATATGTTGGGTAGATTGTTAGGCAGGTGTTCCTTATAAGTCTTGTTTCCATCTGACAAGCATGGGAGCACTTGCAGTGAGGTACATGTTGGGTAGATTGTTAGGCAGGTGTTCCTTATAAGTCTTGTTTCCATCTGACAAGCATGGGAGCACTTGCAGTGAGATATATGTTGGGTAGATTGTTAGGCAGGTGTTCCTTATAAGTCTTGTTTCCATCTGACAAGCATGGGAGCACTTGCAGTGAGATATATGTTGGGTAGATTGTTAGGCAGGTGTTCCTTATAAGTCTTGTTTCCATCTGACAAGCATGGGAGCACTTGCAGTGAGATATATGTTGGGTAGATTGTTAGGCAGGTGTTCCTTATAAGTCTTGTTTCCATCTGACAAGCATGGGAGCACTTGCAGTGAGATATATGTTGGGTAGATTGTTAGGCAGGTGTTCCTTATAAGTCTTGTTTCCATCTGACAAGCATGGGAGCACTTGCAGTGAGGTATATGTTGGGTAGATTGTTAGGCAGGTGTTCCTTATAAGTCTTGTTTCCATCTGACAAGCATGGGAGCACTTGCAGTGAGGTATATGTTGGGTAGATTGTTAGGCAGGTGTTCCTTATAAGTCTTGTTTCCATCTGACAAGCATGGGAGCACTTGCAGTGAGGTACATGTTGGGTAGATTGTTAGGCAGGTGTTCCTTACAAGTCTTGTTTCCATCTGACAAGCATGGGAGCACTTGCAGTGAGGTATATGTTGGGTAGATTGTTAGGCAGGTGTTCCTTATAAGTCTTGTTTCCATCTGACAAGCATGGGAGCACTTGCAGTGAGGTATATGTTGGGTAGATTGTTAGGCAGGTGTTCCTTATAAGTCTTGTTTCCATCTGACAAGCATGGGAGCACTTGCAGTGAGGTATATGTTGGGTAGATTGTTAGGCAGGTGTTCCTTATAAGTCTTGTTTCCATCTGACAAGCATGGGAGCACTTGCAGTGAGGTATATGTTGGGTAGATTGTTAGGCAGGTGTTCCTTATAAGTCTTGTTTCCATCTGACAAGCATGGGAGCACTTGCAGTGAGGTATATGTTGGGTAGATTGTTAGGCAGGTGTTCCTTATAAGTCTTGTTTCCATCTGACAAGCATGGGAGCACTTGCAGTGAGGTATATGTTGGGTAGATTGTTAGGCAGGTGTTCCTTATAAGTCTTGTTTCCATCTGACAAGCATGGGAGCACTTGCAGTGAGGTATATGTTGGGTAGATTGTTAGGCAGGTGTTCCTTACAAGTCTTGTTTCCATCTGACAAGCATGGGAGCACTTGCAGTGAGGTATATGTTGGGTAGATTGTTAGGCAGGTGTTCCTTATAAGTCTTGTTTCCATCTGACAAGCATGGGAGCACTTGCAGTGAGGAAAATGTTGGGCAGGTTGTTAGGCAGGTGTTCCTTACAAGTCTTGTTTCCATCTGACAAGCATGGGAGCACTTGCAGTGAGGAAAATGTTGGGCAGGTTGTTAGGCAGGTGTTCCTTATAAGTCTTGTTTCCATCTGACAAGCATGGGGGCACTTGCAGTGAGGAAAATGTTGGGCAGGTTGTTAGGCAGGTGTTCCTTATAAGTCTTATTTCCATCGTGTGGACTTGTTTTGGTGTGGACATGTCTTGGTGTGGAATTGTTTTGTTTCTTCGTGTCTCTCCATGGATTTTGGTGTGGACTTGTGTTGCTTCGTGTACGGCCTTGGATTTCTGGTGTGGACTGTGTCTCTTCGTGTACGGCCTTGGATTTTTGGTGTGGGCTGTTTTTCTTCGTGTGCGGCCTTGAATTTTTGGTGTGGACTTGCTATGTTTCTTCGCGTACGACCTTGGATTTTTTGTGTGGACTTGTTGTGTTTCCTCGTGTCTCTCCATGGATTTTGGTGTGGACTTGTTGTGTTGCTTCGTGTATGACCTTGGATTTTTGGTGTGGACTTCTTTTGTTTCTTCGTGTCTCTCCATGGATTTTGGTGTGGACTTGTGTTGCATCGTATACGACCTTGGATTTTTGGTGTGTACTTGTTGTGTTTCTTCGTGTACGACCTTGGATTTTTGGTTTACGCTTGTTGTGTTTCTTCGTGTACGGCCTTGGATTTTTGGTGTGGACTTGTTGTGTTTCTCCGTGTACGGCCTTGGATTTTTGGTGTGGACTTGTTGTGTTGCTTCGTGTACGGCCTTGGATTTTTGGTGTGGACTGTGTTTCTTCGTGTGCGGCCTTGAATTTTTGGTGTGGACTTGCTATGTTTCTTCGTGTACGACCTTGGATTTTTGGTGTGGACTTGTTGTGTTTCTTCGTGTCTCTCCATGGATTTTGGTGTGGACTTGTTTTGTTGCTTCGTGTACGGCCTTGGATTTTTGGTGTGGACTTGTTGTGTTTCTTCGTGTACGACCTTGGATTTTTGGTGTGGACTTGTTGTGTTTCTTCGTGTACGACCTTGGATTTTTGGTGTGGACTTGTTGTGTTTCTTCGTGTACGACCTTGGATTTTTGGTGTGGACTTGTTGTGTTTCTTCGTGTACGACCTTGGATTTTTGGTGTGGGCTTGTTGTGTTTCTTCGTGTACGGCCTTGGATTTTTGGTGTGGCTTGATGTGTTTTTCGTCTACGGCCTTGGAATTTTGGTGTTGACTTGTTGTGTTTCTTCGTGTACGACCTTGGATTTTTGGTGTGGGCTTGTTGTGTTTCTTCGTGTACGGCCTTGGATTTTTGGTGTGGACTTGTTGTGTTTCTTCGTGTACGACCTTGGATTTTTGGTGTGGGCTTGTTGTGTTTCTTCGTGTACGGCCTTGGATTTTTGGTGTGGCTTGATGTGTTTTCGTCTACGGCCTTGGAATTTTGGTGTGGACTTGTTGTGTGTCTTTGTGTCCGGCCTTGGATTTTTGGGGTGGACTTGTTGCGTTTCTTCGTGTCCGACCTTGGATTTTAGGGGTGGATTTGTTGTGTTTCTCCGTGTACGGCCTTGGATTTTTGGTGTGGACTTGTTGTGTTTCTTCGTGTACGACCTTGGATTTTTGGTGTGGGCTTGTTGTGTTTCTTCGTGTACGGCCTTGGATTTTTGGTGTGGACTTGTTGTGTTTCTTCGTGTACGACCTTGGAATTTTGGTGTGAACTTGTTGTGTTTCTTCGTGTACGACCTTGGATTTTTAGTGTGGGCTTGTTGTGTTTCTTCGTGTACGGACATGGATTTTTAGTGTGGCCTTGTTGTGTTTCTCCGTGTACGGCCTTGGATTTTGGTCTGGACACTTGTTGTGTTTCTTCGTGTACGGCCTTGGATTTTCGGTGTGGCTTGATGTGTTTTTTCGTGTCCGGCCTTGGATTTTTGGAGTCGACTTGTTGTGCTTCTTCGTGTACGACCTTGGAATTTTGGTGTGGACTTGTTGTGTTTCTTCGTGTCCGGCCTTGGATTTTAGGGGTGGACTTGTTGTGTTTCTCCGTGTACGGCCTTGGATTTTTGGTGTGGACTTGTTGTGTTTCTTCGTGTACGACCTTGGATTTTTGGTGTAGACTTGTTGTGTGTCTTCCTGTACGACCTTGGATTTTCGGTGTGAACTTGTTGTGTTTCTTCGTGTACGACCTTGGATTTTTGGTGTGGACTTGTTGTGTTTCTTCGTGCGCGACTTAGATGTTTGGTGTGGGCTTGTTGTGTTTCTTCGTGCGCGACTTGGATTTTTGGTGTGGGCTTGTTGTGTTTCTTCGTGTACGACCTTGGATCTTTGGTGTGGACTTGCTATGTTTCTTCGTGTATGGCCTTGGATTTTTGGTGTGGACTTGTTGTGTTTCTTCGTGTACGGCCTTGGATTTTCGGTGTGGCTTGATATTTTTTTCGTGTCCGGCCTTGGATTTTTGGAGTCGACTTGTTGTGCTTCTTCGTGTACGGCCTTGGATTTTAGGGGTGGGCTTGTTGTGTTTCTTCGTGTACGACCTTGGATCTTTGGTGTGGACTTGCTATGTTTCTTCGTGTATGGCCTTGGATTTTTGGTGTGGACTTGTTGTGTTTCTTCGTGCGCGACTTGGATTTTTGGTGTGGACTTGTTGTGTTTCTTCGTGCGCGACTTGGATTTTTGGTGTGGACTTGTTGTGTTTCTTCGTGCGCGACTTGGATTTTTGGTGTGGACTTGTTATGTTTCTTCGTGTATGGCCTTGGATTTTTGGTGTGGACTTGTTGTGTTTCTTCGTGTACGGCTTTGGATTTTTGGTGTGGCTTTGTTGTGTTTCTCCGTGTACGGCCTTGGATTTTGGTCTGGACACTTTTTGTTTTTCTTGGTGTATGGCCTTGGATTTTTGGTGTGGACTTGTTGTGTTTCTTCGTGTACGGCCTTGGATTTTCGGTGTGGCTTGATATTTTTTCGTGTCCGGCCTTGGATTTTTGGAGTCGACTTGTTGTGCTTCTTCGTGTACGGCCTTGGATTTTAGGGGTGGGCTTGTTGTGTTTCTTCGTGTACGACCTTGGATCTTTGGTGTGGACTTGCTATGTTTCTTCGTGTATGGCCTTGGATTTTTGGTGTGGACTTGTTGTGTTTCTTCGTGCGCGACTTGGATTTTTGGTGTGGACTTGTTGTGTTTCTTCGTGCGCGACTTGGATTTTTAGTGTGGGCTTGTTGTGTTTCTTCGTGTACGACTTTGGATCTTTGGTGTGGACTTGCTATGTTTCTTCGTGTATGGCCGTGGATTTTTGGTGTGGACTTGTTGTGTTTCTTCGTGTACGGCTTTGGATTTTCGGTGTGGGCTTGTTGTGTTTCTCCGTGTACGGCCTTGGATTTGGTCTAGACACTTGTTGTTGGCTTTCTTGTTGCCCGTCGGTGGGTTCTGGGTTTGCTTTGTCAGTATTCCAGCTTGTAGGATCGTTGTTTTTTGGTGTGGTCGTCAATGACTCTGTGTCTGACTTGCTGCCTGCGGTTGTGGTATGTGTGATTCATCGTTAATTGTGCTTCAATTATCCACGGAACATGTCTTATAGGCCGTATGTCCTTGGTGATTCCTCAAGATTTTAAAAAGTAAACAGTTTGTTTTCTTGTGCATCTTGGGACAAGTTTCTCTAACATTGATCGATTAACAACATCGAACAATTGTTGATGCTCAGAAGAGTCATCGATGAATAATTTGTAAATATTTTCGAGCAATTTTGGCAAACTGTGACGTTTATTCCAATCTCAGTGACGCACGTAGCATTTGTTTCCCAACTAGCTATCAATTGTAACAATAATGTCACAAACCATTATTAGAGACCGTTTCGACAACACTCGAATGAGTCAAATTTTGCAAGTGTAGAATGAACAACACTTGTATCTGGAACAAAGAAACAGACACGAAGTTAACAGAGATATCTTTTCAATTCCCTCACAATCTTGAGAAACACACAGACTGCGCTTATGCCAATGTGTTGAGGTGCTGATGAGCTCACAGAATCTACCCCGGAACTCTGATTTTCTTCTTAGTCGAACACGATTTTGTCTTGGCATTGATTTCTGCTGCATCTGTCTTTCATATATCAAATTCTGATTATTGCATTTCGCTGATCACGTTTTTTGCGGGTTGCTGCTGCGCTTGTCCTTGAGGTTTCGAGTTCCACATCAAATGACGTTTACAATGCGGTTGAGGATACCTTATGATTGTGAACAACTAGAGCAACTTTCTTACTTTGGTTGCTGGAACTAAGGTATGATCAGAGGCGCGCCTCCAAGTTACGGTCAGCTTGATTCTGTCGTATTCGCGAGCATCTACGCGTTTGGGTCGTGCTGTTGTTGTGGTTGCGGGGGTCGGGGCGCGACGGGGTCACCACACACCACAGCCTTACTACTGGCTCAAACCTGCGGATCCCACTTTGAGCTCACAGATCGCGTTCACCAAGACAATCAGGGACAAAGCGGCTGCCGAGCTGCGCAATCTGTTAAGCAATTTCAACCTTGCAAAAACATTACTTACAATGGTTTCCCGTCGTGCTGTGTTTATTTCATGGTTGGGTTTGTTTCAGACTCACAAGCGTTGATCTTGTCGGTTGTCAATATTTAGTTAACTCTATTGGAATATTCAAAAACTGATTAGCGCCTTTATATTTCCGTTGTATTCGCAGTCTTCTTCTCTTCCATTCTTTTTCGTCGCATTTTCTGCCCTTTGCCCGATTTAGTTATCGAGTTATTTAATAGTCTGGTGCGGCGACTATGTTTGTGCTAATAATAATAACTGTACCTGCTGAGCAAGCGATTGTGTGTACCGTAAAACCTAATAAAACACCCATAGTGTTGGTGTGCAATCAACATTATAACTTCCGACAAGCTTTGTTTTTATTTATTTGTGTAAATATTAGCCGATTGTAAGTGGAAATGTGTTTGACGCATTAGCACGCGTTGCTGGAAGAAAAGGCTTTGGAAACGAGGTCACGATGCGGTTAAAAGCAAGATAAGTAACACCGTTGATCGAGCGATGACAAAACAAATATTGTTAACGCGCAGCTTCATATGTTCACGAAAGCAGAAGACTTGGAGCAAAGAAGAGCCAGTTGCAACTGTTTCTTTGGACTGAATCAAAATAATTAACTCCACAAACCATACTGGCAGCCAAAGGCAGTCATAACTACTACATGCCAGCTTATCTAGACACCTTGCTTTCACTTTCGTGAAGTCAAGACCCTGCTTGTGACTTGGCACACCCGCTCGCAACAAGCCCTCGTTATTCACATGCCAATTCCAAATCAACCCACCAAAAATCATGAAAGTTTGATTTGTGCGTGGTTCGCAATCAATTGATTTCCTTAATCGATTCCTAAAGACGTCTACCAGTTCCCATACACAACAAGAATAATCAACGAAGCAAATCACCAGAAAACATAAATATATCCGAGAAACTGTCATATGCCATTTCGAACGAAGATTTGTCACTGCTCACAGTCTGTGCTATTCTGTTTACCACGTTGGGGAACTGGGGATCGGAATCGTGGGTGGGGTGACACCCGACAACTATATTTTCAAAAAACACGACATTAGAAAATAAAACCCGACACCCGACTGCTGGAAAAATACCCGACACCAGAGACATCTTATTTTTTTGTCCAAAAAAAACGGAGAAAACTTTGCTTTGCCATTTGCTTCATTAAAATTATTGGCTTAATCTACTCAATTAGAAGGGCTTTGAACAAAATGAACACTGAAATAATAGGGACCCTTCAATTTCGGTCATGATACCGAATATTTTCTAGCGGCACCAAGGGGACCAAGAAACCGTTAAATAGTCACTATAAGCCGGTCACAATGAAAATGGTATACTTACTGAATGACGTTGACGTAGCGCAACCGGGTAAACGGTTGACAGTGGTTGAAGGTTACGGGTTCAAGGCTAGTTTCGAACTTATTTCAACGTTAAGTTTATTCCCTTACAATGCAACTGCCACTAGGAAAATGCTTTTCACATTTTCACTAAAAACTTGCAACAATTAAAAAACATAAAACATGGAACTTGCCGTTTAGGGGTTTTTTTGCCATTGTGATCACGTGACTTCTGTGGATCGCCCTGTGAAAATAAACAACCAACAATCATTTCTTGGAACGAAATGGTTGTTTTTGTATGACATAAGCTTTTCGACGTGAAAACGGACTACTATTCCACAACACATGTTTTACGACAATCTACAGTATGTTCAAACGTAAAAACACTTTTTGAGCACAAAAACTGGGTGTAAAGGTCGATTTATACTTCTGACTTCCGGGAAGTAGAAGTCAAAATCCGGAGAAGTCACTACCACTAGCGGTGTCCAGCAAGGCAGTGATTGCTTGCAGTGATTGGCTGCTCAGCTCTGTCTATTGACCGGTACCTGCCGTCTACTGTCCTTGCTCAGTTAATGAGCTAACCGAATGGGCAGTAGCAAATTTCTGACTGCTACTGCCAGGCAGTCAGAGTATAAACCGACCTTAAAAGGCCGTCCTTGACAGAAGGTCGCGCTCTCAAACGGGATAAAGCAGGTGTCCATTAAAATTATAAACCAGACCATGAAAGCACGCTCTGACAGCACTTCATGTCCTGTTCAATCACGTTGTCTGATCCGTAAAGCGAGTGGCTCCTCCTTATGTCAGACGTGACAGCCAGCGGGCGGCCCTTGACGGATCAGGCAAATCGCTTGAAAGAATTATCCCAACAGCTTTGTCAGAATAGTGGTGCCATTTGGAGACCTCTTGGTTATCTCTTGGTACGGGGCATGCGGCGCAATAGTTGGAAGCCCATATTTGCTCTTTGATCCACAATAACAAGTTTCACCGTCTTCGAAGTCACGGTTAGTAGTGTATCACATTATTAAATGTCACGTGACCAAGGGAGATTCGATCAGATCACCCAATAGGTAAGTATACTTTGATTATCCGCTCTCAATATCACGTTTTGCCGAACCACATTAAACTCACGGTTTCATAACAATGAAACATCAAGTTACATATTCACACTGCAAAGGGAAGTTCACCCATGTCCACTTTATCACAGTCAATGGCATTAGTCAACAGTTTGAGTCGTGTTTCCATCTCAATGTCAACCCACGGTTGGATCCAGTCACACAGCGAAACCCACAACACTCCGTCCTGAGTGGCGTAGCCTGAAATTCAGGGGCAGAGTGTCTACTCGCCCGTGGTGATGCAACTATATACGGATTGTTCAGCATTTCTTGAAATACGAAATTGAGAGCGACACAAGTGGACCCGAAACTGAAGAACCGAAACGTGAATGTACATGTACAGAATTTAAGTATAAATTAATTACGAGCTGCGCAGTGCGTGGTCTTTTAGTGTATTTGGTCACGGCATTTTCGCATTCTCGATGCTTCGACATTTATTTGTGCATTTCGAAGAAATTTGCTTGACATGTACTCACACTTTTTTAAGTTCGTTGAAAATGGTTGCAATAACGAACACCATGTTCCAAAATATCGCCAATGCAAAAGTCAAGCGAATAAGGCGTAATACCGAACCAAGCCGATCACCCAATGTTCGCGAGTTATAAATGTTTCAAAGTTGGTGTGTTGTGGCTTCTTGTTGCTCACGCACTCAACCGTGTTTTCCCAAAGTACTCGGCCGGATAGATCCAAAACCCTAAATTTTTCTTCTTTGCCTGTGTCCTCAGCTTTCGGGTTGAAACCAGAAATACAATGCGTGGTATTGGAAAATCTTTCAGTTTTGGACTTACATAGATACTTTGTGTTTCGGTATCTGTTTTTTTTCAAAAACCCGATGCGACACACGGTCCGAGAAAATATAGCTCGCGTTTCGGATCAATCTGGCCGAGCCCTTACCTGACACCAAGAACAGATTCCTCAACGTGTCCTCCCGACTTTTCTCAATGTACACCCCACATGCTGCACTCGACCGTTGCGTGTAGTAGGAGTTGAGGTCGTTGGCCTTGTGCCAATCGGCGGTCTCCTGCGGAAAATAGCGGCTTTGTGTTTTTATGCACGTTTTTTGTTGTTCAAACATCGCGCTGCTCAGAAAACCGCGGCAACTTTACATTTATACTGGTCGCACAATGACCATATGAGAATCCATCCAAAACCACCCCGATATTCAGGATTCCAAAGATGAGCCACGCCTAACCACGGCCACGGCTAATTGTAATAATTCTTGCAAAACATTTTCATCTGAGAGTAAACCAGCCAGTCAACCAGGTTTTTAGTCTCTGAAACATTTAGCTTACTGCACACGTTATGTGTAGTTACACGTTGCCGCGCATGTCACGATACATGTCAATTTGAATTTTCTGGCTTGTCAATTCAGGAAAAATTTTGGATGGATTCTCACATGGTCATTGTCCGACCAATATACATGGTATGTTTCACGGCTGTCTGTTTATCCAGCTTTCCATCCAATTGACAAGGTAGTAGCAGATGTGAGTTCTGTTTTCATAGACGGCAGCCGGTGCACCAGGACATCATCAGAGTGAGAATGCGCAGGACGGCCAGAACAGCTACACAGTTACAACCAGGTGATGACATTGGCGGAGGAATGGACATTTCCGAGCCCAACCCACCGGGAAGGGTCGATAAATGGGGAACAGCTGTGCCAGTCAAAACGGTACCCAGTACCCACTAAATTGGTGGCCGTATCAACTTTTAGGGCACTGACTGCGACGAGCTGAGCATACCGTACTATCGTTGCCTTCAAAGCTGATGCGGACCTTGTGGTGTCACGTGTGCAGTTTGAGGTGTGCGCATGACAGCATTCATGCACTGACGGTGACCAAATCGCAAGTTGAAAAGCCAAACACCCAGATCAATTCAAACTTCCAACCAACCTTGAATATCTGATGCACAAAGAAGTTGTATCGTTTGAGTTGCGGCTCCGGGAACGGACCGTAATCCACGTCATCACGAATCAACGTCACATTCGAGTTCACACTCACAAGGGTGCCGAGGAAAACTGCGAGGGATTATGATTCGCGTGGGAGTTCAATCAAGATCATAAAGGAAGCATCAAGATTGGTTCCGGTTAGGTCTTGCCTTGGTCGCGCGCATTTTACCTATAACCGCGCATATTTCGTGATCCCACTCACTTTGACCGACGTATGAGTTTCTCACCAGCTGGCTAATGGTACGGTCGTCAATTCAAATGGTCAACTCTTGTCATGAAACTCAAGCAGCGCTAAATGTGCGCAAGAAATTATACATGGCAGTTGACGACACAGTCTGCGAACAACTTCAACTCCAGGCGAAAGTGAGACAGCAGAAGACGTAAAAGTGTCCCCAACACACAAGAAGTCGCGTGACCGTGACCAATGCAAGATCCGTAGGGCCCGACGGGATATCGGACCTGCTCACCGATCACCAAGTCTGACATGCCAGTACTACTTGAACCATTTCTTATCGCTCAGGAATATAAATTCATAAAGATTCAACGTGACATTACCAAAATCAGCGTTGCAATATTGTTGATCTTCATTCGCGGGAAAGCAAGAGCATGGGTTCACACTGGAAATTTGGCTCAAGATCACGGTCAAAAATAGAAATATGAGAGGTTTGGCAAACATTTCAAACGAAGACAAACTTTTTGATGCTCTGGGAGAAGTTGACAATATATAATGAGGTTCATAAATGGATGTGCTATTTTATTTGCACATCCACCCCCTTGACTCTTTGTATTTCAAACCGGTTTTCGCGCTCGCCGGGAAGAACAAATTTGCAGCAAGAAACTCCAATGTTTGTGTGTTGGTTTGGTTTCATTGACAGAAAATGAGCAATTTTCTTCAGCATTTTTTAGTGTGTGTACCTAAGCAGTGTACATTTGAAAAAACTTGGGGCATCTATGCATAGATCCGACTCCAATTTCAGACCGATCGGTTTTGTCATGCACAAAGCTGCAACCAAAGTTCAGCGCGTTCTGAATTCAAAATAGCCAAACAACACCTAGTCAAGAATCCTACTGTAAACTGGTGAAGTAATGCGCACGTTTTTGCAGTCAACTTACGTGAAGGGATATCTAAGCTCAGGAATAGAGTATACTGTATGAACGGATTGAAGGTTAGTTGATGTTGTTTCCGACACACAACAAAAAATGATGAGAGGCCCTGATTGTGTGCATCGTCAACTGTGCAGTGTCAACATATTTGTAATGAGTGTTCCCGGTACGATTTCATTGCATCGAATAAAATTTGTCGAATACCCCATCGACCCAGCAACATCATGTGTGCTACTTTCCGGCATTCTGCTGCTGATCCCAAATGTTGTTGACCGCGCAGCGCCTTTGGGTGATGCGAGCAAGGCTGAGCTGGAAGGAAGTGAATACATTGAAAAACCACTTTTGCAAAAATATCTGCTATTCCGTCCAATCTGCTCGGTTCGACTGCTCGATGCGATCAATGCAAATCGTCTTCGTCCATCAACTTCAAATCTGACAAAAATCTGGTGAAAGTGACAATAATAGGAATTTTTGTTTACGTTCTAACGGAGTTGATGTCTACTTTTCGGATTACGAAACTGCCATGGCACATTTGTCAAGGGTGTTTCTTTTTAAATTGCTTGTTTCCGATTGTTTCTCCGCGCCGACCAACAGACAACAATTTTCTAGGAACAGCTGCGTACGCGTGCTCTGTTTGCAATGAAATAATGTCCATAGAATTTTCCAGATTGTCTGCCGCATTTAGTCGGCAAGGACGGAGTAACGATCCCCTCCCAGCCACCGTCCAACATTCAAGCGTTCACAATGATATCACAGCCCAAATGCAACAACCAGGGCGAGGACGTGGTGCTGCCGAAGGAGGGATACACGCGAACAGCGGAAAGGCGGAGTTCAGTGAAGAGAAACAAACCGCGTGCCACAAGGAAATATAATTCTATCAACGTAAAATTTATCAGGGTGTACACCCAAATCGAAAGTGCACAGTTTTTTGAAGAAACAAACAACAAAAAAAGCTTGGAACGCACGAATGACCATTATAGTTTATGCAGTTTTTCCATGAATGGACTCTGAAGAAAGTGAATTAGAATAATATTGAGACGAGTTTGGGCGACAAAGCTTGAATATGGCAAAACAAACCTAAAACTAAAGACGAAAAGCGGTTTGACACAATATCCAAGTTACATTGTGAACAACCGCAAAGCGACGAGCAGCAAAACTGGTCCCAAATAAAAGAAGACCGATACATCCATAACTAAGCTGACCAAGCACGTACTAATGTACTGGATCATGATTATAAATTTTGGTTTGACTACAAATTTTTGAGAAACCTATTTTTGCGCGGTCATGTTTTAATGGGGGTGCGAGTTGCGAGCCCAAGAAAAAGTTCGATGTCATCATAGGTCCGCAATCGCATTAACATGGCCGCACTTGCGCGTGCGGGCTGCTGGTCACCATCGAAACATTTCCTTGCGTTGCGAATACGCTGCGGAATTCGCTATCGAATGTTGCACGTTTGTGATGTTTTAGCCGACAGCAGTGTCGTGTGTGTCTGCCGAACCCGGTTCCTTGCAGACAACATTCCGGAAAGCTTCGATCATCGGCGTCATTGTCCATTCAAACATGTTAACTTAACGTTCGCTTGTCATTTCCGCAATAACATTGGGGTGTGCCACTTCTAAAAATGTTTTATGTCGCTCTCCCTTTAATTATCCATGCCACAAGGTAGCATCCAATCCACTGTGCTACCGTTTCAGGTTCGTACGGCTGGTGGAGTACGTATCTATGTATCTGGTGGCTTGTGACGTATCAGAAGAACTTTTCCATGCCAAACTCTTTTGCTCAGAAATATGTATACAACGATGAGGACATTTTTCTCCCCGAATGTACTGGGATCATGATTATAAATTTTGGTTTGACCAGAAATTTTTGAGAAACCTATTTTTCGTAAAAGTGTTCATCTGTGTGTAGATGATCGTGCCAAATTGCATTAGAACTGTAATGCATAATTTCAACTTTTCTTTTTCTGGCTTCGTGATCGATCTCATTCTTAATTTTGCTCAAGTTTTTTTTTTTGATTTATTGCCCGCATGTCATAATAAATTCTGCGTTTGTGTCCTGTGAGCATTCTGCTTTATGATATACACAAGCATGCTCAACGCAACTCCGACTATTGCGCATCGCAACACCAACACTGCTATCAAGAAGGCATATGTAGAAATTTTTTCTGAACCCTTGGTCAGACCTTGGATTTGGTTCGTCGGCTCATGTTACCAAGTGGCAAGACTCACAAGCACAAAGTGTGAAGATTGAGGTGAGACTTTTACGTATAGGCACCCATAAAACAGTAACTGCATCAGCCTGTTCTTACTAATATTACGCTTCCCCCAACATTCTCCAACCAGCTTCTGAAGAGGAGCTATAGGAAAGTTAATTAAAACGGCGCTCTTTTCAATGAGAGGTTGGAAACATTCGACAAATGTTTAACAGTGCGCAGATGAGCGAGAGGATTAGATGAACATATTGAATTTTTTCCACCGCGCTTTGTCGCACGAACGTTTTTGCGTCCAACGATTCGTGACCGACTGAGGACACTTTTTCAATGGAAAATCTGCAAAAAGACAAGGCAATTTAAAGATATCACGAAAGCCGGGGAAAAATGAGAAACGAGAAAAATTCAGAAAACATGAGAGCTGGTGCATGCGACCAACAATCAGAGGGACGTAAACCAGCAGCATCATTGAGATCACGTTTCGTGCAATTGAATATAAGAGCTGCGTTTTAGCCCATTTCACCTGGTGTTCATTACGCTCTTGTGCTAGAATGGTTATGTTGTCTTGTGACATTGTGTGTGCTGGACAGTCTTTTCTGATTTTCTCTCTTTTCTCATTTTTTGTACGTATGTAGGTGCCCGTGATCTTTACCTGTCTTGTCTTTCTACAGGTTTACCCTTGAAAAAGCGTCCTCAGTCGGTCACGAAACGTTGGAAGTAAAAACATATGTGTGGTAAAGCGCCGGTAGAGGCGCCGCCGCTAGTGAAAAAACACAGACCGGTAAGTATAGGTAGTCCAGCCGCGAACTCATGAGACGACTTATTTTGAAGTTGACTTGGACGGATCCAATAATGTTCCGGTTCCACGCATTTCGGAAATGAAAGAAAGAGAAATGCATGTATTTTTTTAAAAACACGCTCTACACCTCGTTGCGTAAATTCCCTTTTGACTCCCAAAACATTTGTGTGTTGAACGATGTTGTTGTTCGCGTAAGCACGCAACAAATTGAGGTCAGCCAGCTGGAACTTTGTCATCATGTCTCTCGGACCAATCTCTTTCTTTTGTTTGGGAAAACCCGTGTAACCGGCGCATTTTTTAATCTGGCCAAGCAAGCTTTAAAAAAGAGTCGTCTCATGAGCACGTGGCTGGACTATACATACATAGGCATGCATGTATGTACATACATAGTTACCTCTCGTATTATTGCTACTATGTAATTATGACGACGAACACGAAAGATCAAGTTGCCTGTCACTGCATGCATATCACTGCTGCTCAAAAGTGATGAAGGAATGGCACTTTACCGTACCAAGCTTTTGTGCATTAAAGGGTGTGTCTAACGTCTCTTAACCCCATGTTTTATGAGGTGCAATCGAAAGATGACCTCGACAGGCCGGCGTGTGCAAAAAACCGCGTCTTGTAACTCGCTAAATCGCGAAATCTTGAGGGTTACTTTTCGAATTAAATCAATTTCCGGACACAAAACTCCAAGCGCTTTTGAGTGGGCGCTACTCACGTTTGGCATTATTCTGCTGAAACATTGCATGTTTAAGCGCGGCTCAGACGCCTATGCAATGCACGTAGACGCTCAACACACACCGCTCTGGCTGCTGGCTTGACTGTGGACAAAATGAATGTTTCATTTAACACATAGAAGCTGGTTTGTGTGTGTTTCGCTTCGCAGCTGTTTTCCGTCAGCTCAGTCTGAATTTTGTGTCCGGAAATTGATTTAATTCGAAAAGTAACCCTCAAGATTTCGCGATTTGGCTAGTTAGAAGACGCGGTTTTTTGCACACGGCGGCCTTTCGAGGTCATCTTTCAATTCCACCCAACAAAACATGGGGTTAGGAGACGTTAGACACACCCTTTAAGATGATGGTGGTTATGCACCTCATTACGTATGGTCTGTTGATTAAATATCGACATAGTGTTGTAACCCCATGCAGGCAAATTTGGAGCGGGTTAGGTAAACACAAATGTTTCACCCTTGCCAACACAGGCTGCTGGCATTCAACACTAATGGTTCTGTATGACACAAAACCACGTGGTCTGCCATCCAACCGAAACGACTGATGTTTAACTCCAACAGCCTGAGTTGACAAGGGTGAAACATTTGTGTTTACCTAACCCGCTCCAAATTTGCCTGCATGGGGTTACAACACTATGTCGATATTTAATCAACAGACTATACAGTACCAGGTGTGTACGCGGCAGGGTTGGGCAAAAAAAAAATTTTTTTTTTAAAAATTTTTTTTTAAAAAAAAAACTTGTTTAAAAAAAATTTTTTTTTCCAACCCTGGTACGCGGCGTTGGCTGATCAAAAAAGGGGTTAGAATGGGTTTTGTTCTGCTCTGATTCCGCGGATTCAGTACGCTTGTTCAGCTGTTTTGCCTGATTGATCTGTCTTGAATTTAGGGTTTTCAATGGAAAACCTCTGAAAATAACGATAGGCGAGATTCAAGAGTTTATCGCTTATCTCTGTTGTTGCGGTGGTTCAAGAGCCAGACAGAAGTGGCTCAAGAGACCCGAGTGACCCCGCTGAGCACGTCTTGATACGCCAGCAGGGTAAATAAACAGCAATGTTATTCAGGATGCTAATAATTAGAGTAACCATAGCACAGTATGTACCTCGGTCATCCTTTATGAGTCGCTATGATACTGCGCATGTCAGGCAGTTTAGATTTTGTATACTGCAGTAAAGGCAGGTGGGCTGTCGGCATGCTTGGCATAGTGCGGGATGTTTTACATTGAATACCCCTTTATTAAACACAACTTAATACCCGCTGAGACCATATATGACGGACACTAACAGTTTTCAGTCCTACAAACTTATATCTTGACGATGGTGCAGCAAGAAACCTCGCTAATCATAATAGTAATTATGATAAAAGTCCATAATCCTGCCGCATGCATGCGGTTGTTTTCCCATCCGCATTCCATAATGTTCATGCACACATGAACCATGACCATGCATGGATAAAGCCTTGCTTCGCGTGCGTGCTCCTGGGATTGACAAAGTTTTTTTTGGTTCTTGAGATTTTTTAAAAGCAAGTCATGGAAACTGATCAATATGCAATTTTTGTTAAATAAAGTTCGATCCCCTCTGTAAATCTTTTTTGCACGTATGACATCTGGGCTTGCTGGAATGGAAAAATTCTCTGTTGTTGTTGTTCCCCTGGTGTTTTAACGCGCTCTTGTATTGCGATAGTGCAGAATTCTCTTTGCGTATCATTAAACTGCAAGAAAACTGCCGCAATATTTAACTTGACATGAACTGAAAGAGTGAAGGCGTTGTTTCAAGCGTTGCACCTATAAATGACTGTGAAGTCCCAGGTGATTCCAATCAGTCATATTATTTTTTTATATATCCAAGTCCAGCTGGCCAAAGTGGTTGTAGTGCAGCGCATGTGCACCTACAGTGACCCAAACAAAGAACTTCCAGCAACAATTTGATTGTAAAATCACCACGTGACTTCAGAACTTACGTTCACGTCAAACGGCGGCAAAAAAATTAACGAAAAATTGCGTCATTTTACGATCATGTGTGCCGCATCTGTACGTTTGCGTTAAGTTTGAAGTCGCGTGCCACCGACGTTGCGAAATATATGCATCATTCAAAATGAGAAATAAAATGTATCATTTTCGAACACAGTAATATCGATCGATACACCGCTACGTTCAGAGAATCAAACTGTCCCCGATAATTCTCATGAAACATCATGGAGCAAGAACAAGCGTGCGGTAGCAGTCAGGAAGAGGTTTGGGAAGCACAAGATTCCATGTCCTTGATGCTGTGCATTGTTCACGTTTCTGGCTCCTTAATTTATTTCCGTAAAGTGCGAAGGCATCACGATAAATCGTCGTTTTTTGATTGAGCTTGCGGGCCTCATGCCATAGGCCCCCTTGACCCAGTACTCAACTAATGTTTCAGTGTCTGGTGCAACTTCGTGCCCAAGTGATGCGCTGGGACGCCAGTTATGAGGGTTGGATACCGTCGGATGCCGGCGGATTGAGTTCAATCACGCTCACCTTGCAACATCAGGGTCAGTATGTGATTTGTGGTAAACGGAACGCGACGGATCAAGAGGTTTGTGCAGCAATTCCTATGTTGTAGCTGCTGGACTGGTGTTTGGCACTGGACCTATCCAAGGAAGGCCCGGCAATATTTAGTAGTTTACAGTACCTTCATTTGGTACCAGGGTCTGTACCCCAAGATGCTGGCGCCAAAAAGCCTCCGCCTGAACTGTAAATTGGTTCTTCTGGGTAACCGTATCAGTCAGGCCCGCATTCCCGTGCCAAAAAAAGTCTGTCATTTTTAAAGTTTCATATTTCAATAAAGACCTGCTATGTATGTATATACCGGCAACAACTTCAAGTTCTGAAAGGACGCATGGAGTAAAAAAAGGCATGGACTTTGTGTATTTGTGATGTCCTTGATACGAGCGGCGGCAGAGCAGTGTATTGAAACATCACCATTATTTGCAGCCACTGCTCGCGTGCACGCTAACGGCGTCGACCGTGTACCGTGCCGTCATGCCAACGTTTCACCATTGGACCATCGATGATCGAAAGTACGGACTGCGTTTCGAACGAAGCGCGGACGCAGAACTGTTCAAGCATTTCTTTATTGGCATAATCGACCAAATGAACATGAAGAATGCCGAGATGGTTAGAGTCGGCGTTTTGATCATCGGGTCAGGGAACAAGGGAGTCGGGCTCATATACCTATGTGGCCATAAGTTACATTCGGGGACTGACGCCGTCCCGCCTGTGGTGTCGAGGATAACTCATAACTCATGAATCACTTGGAAGATTGTCGAGCGAGTCTCCCAAACCATCCGGGGACTATAATCACGCGTGTCACTTGTGTTGCGCGATGTATTCGCAAACACAGACAATCCAATAATGATTCGGTGCTTGCGACACATTTACCAATCGTACATCAAACAACATTAACGACAGTAAGCTTGCGTGGCATATTTCAGATACCAAATCCACGATCAGATCTTTTTACCAGAACCCAGAAACGTCATTCGAACCAGCTGCGGACGAACCAAGCTGTTCCAACACGGTTGCTGATGCCGACGACGCGAATCTCTTGACCCCGAAACACCGTCCGATATCAATCTGCGAAGGACAGGAACTGTGGACGTCCGTGTTTACAGGTATGGTGTGACCATGCTTGCGATTCATGTTGTCATCGTCAGAATATGGTGCTCCGGTTGCCCAACAATCACAATCAGGGGGCTATTATGCGAAGGCACCCTTTCCGCTGGATCCAACAGGTATTATTTGCAATTAGTTGTTGTCGTAATTTTATAAATTACACAAAAATATATTATTTTTACCTCCAACGCAGAGAGACAATCGCATCAAACCATTCGCGCTAGTCCGTCCGAGCCAGCACTGACGTTGTGGTCTACTGCACACCACAGGCGGGTGGCAAACGTCGAACGGCTGAAGAATCGAACTGACACTTTCATCTTGGAGGAAAACCACGAGCGAAAACACTGGTCCGGAACCAGGAGTTTGGGTGAGAGATCAAAAATTGTTACTTTGCATTTCTTACCTGCTCTATAGCATCAATTAGCTGGCAATCTGATGTGTGAAGAGTTATAATAACCACATCGACCCAGGCACACAAGGCAGTAGACCCCCACAGAAGTCAAACCAAAAATAAAACAGCAATTGAAACATCACGGATATCCAGGTGCATCCACGAATACGCTACATGCGATCAACCCACCTGTCGACCTAATCACCCATCACAGCTCACTGCCACGTCGGCTGAATAGCACAAAGATGAAACATCATCAGCGGCGGGAAAATGAGATCAGCACCCGTGATCGATGTGTGTATTGCGGACAGTGGTACTACACGGTCGACAATAGATGCGGATTGTGCAAGTTGGTTGTTGCTTTTTCTTTTATCGGTCGTGTGGTGTAACAAGTGCAGTTTGTAAAGCCAAAACTACACGCCAACACGAGCCCGTTTCGAAGCTGGCTGGATGGTGAAACATTCACACGTGGCGGCTGATGTGGAAAATGTGACACGTTGAAGAATGCAACCTGGGGCATGAGGAATTTCTCTTTCTTTCACTTTCAAAACGTTACACCTCCGAAATCGGGCTCACGTTGGCGTAGTTTGCCTTTATGTGAGGAACCAGGCTGTTCAGCTGTTAGCCCATTGAAAGGTCTTCTGAACCAGCCAGCCGTTGAAGGCACAAGTGTAGCCGAGCTACCGTAATGTGAGCGAATAATTTACACAATCAAAGCCGGCTAATTTTGTATCAACAATTGCACCGTGTGAAACAATACTCAACCAGAGCGACCAAACAGGCAGCTGCCAATCCGATTGTCAAAAACAGCCAAATGCCGATGGCACTGCTGACACTAATCGCTGTGTGACCTGCGATCAATTGTCCAGAGTTCTGGCGAGTGCAGTTACTGAACGTTTTCTCGCCGTGATCGATGTATTGCTTTTTGATGATTTCAAGCGCCATTTGTGACTCCACGATTGCGTGATTGATACGACTGATGACTCGGCTGGATACAGTACGTTTGTTGAAAAGCATTCCGTTCGGCATCGCGCCAAATGTGTGGAGGTGCATGTGTCGAGTGCCACACCTGAAGTTGAAGTTGGCCAGAATGTGGACACACACACACACACACACACACACACACACACACACACACACACACACACACACACACACACACACACACACACACACACACACACACACACACACACACACACACACACACACACACACACACACACACACACACACACACACACACACACACACACACACACACACACACACACACACACACACACACACACACACACACACACACACACACACACACACACACACACACACACACACACACCATTTGCTGGGCAAAGGACGTATGGTGGCTCCGACGTTGATGTAGATCATTTGCCCTGACTGGATCGCATCCTTATGCCGGTTTGCATCCAAATCTTTACTCAGTTCCATTAGTGGCTGGTCATCGAAAGTGGACAGCAGTCGTCGCACATCCGATTTCTGAATTGCACATGAGCTTGCGGTTAGCTTTGGTGCGTGGCTTTCTGCCTCGAGCTTTTCGTGCATTCGTTTCGTTTGCAGCCGTTTAACAACACTATGTGAAAACCAGTGACAACCAATAGTTTCATAACTCACTTCACTTTCCATCCAAGCGTATCTGATCGCTGCAACTTTTAGCTGTCGGTTCTCAACTTTGCTCAGCATTTCGTCGACATTATTGAATTGATAGACCTTCTTCTGCGTTATCAATCTGGCCAACAGCCCGCCGCGGTACAGACCAATGAACAACATCATGAAGAAGCTCACGATTAACGCGTGACATGCATAAAAAGTCAATTGACGACATTTTTCACAGACGTTGAACCTTGAATGAGTGCATCCTATCACCTGTGATGACGTGTTTCGACGTTGGGCGAGTGTTTTGACACAGATTTTGTTGTAGGCCTTAGTCAACAGTAGAATGGTGACAAAAGCCAGCCACACCCAGAGCTCATAGATTTGTAGGAATTTTATGACGCGATGCCTGAATGATCGGACGACTTCGAGAGATCAAGGATCTGTCTCATTTGAAAAAAATATATCTCTTCTTCAAACCTGAACTCATCTCGATGCGTGGACGTGCCCAGGGCGTACAAGTCTTCGTCCCACGCTGGCACGAAGGTGGTCGCCTTCAATTTTGCCCAAGTGAATGACAGAAATTTGCGAAGTTCCGAATTTGCCAAATAATTGGGCCCGCATTCATTTCGACAAAAACGCCGATTCTTACCCGCGTTATCTGCCGAATGCTTTAGACTCGCTACGTGAGCACAGGCCCCGGTCTGACAGAGGTTTGACATGGCTTGCATGTTCCGCTCTTCTAAGCGCGCTGCTGTTTGCTCCTGGCTCAAGGTGGTTCGCCCAACGGTTTACTTGATCAGCCACCAGCAACTAACATTTGCCTGTCTCAGTCGCTTTGGCGTGGGCGTGAATGCCATCACGGCCGTATCCACCGTGCCATTGTAGATCCAAGCCAGCAGTTCGTTCCAGGCCAAATGTCGCGCATCGACCAGTTCGAAGTCGACTTTGGCCAATCGAAACAGCACACCAACTGATTCAGCAATTAGGCCCGGCCGACGGCATTTGCTCGTCACCTGCAGCTTGGATCGCAGGCCACACGCACGTGTGTACACGTGGTCCCAGTAGGCAGCACGTAGGATCATTGGATCTGTCGTCATTTAGACCTCACTTCTGTGCCATAAAATTAGTGAAGCAGGCGTAATGAGACCTTCATTTCACTAAGTGCAGTCGGGCTAAAAATGGCAAAGAGTTGCAAAGCACACTGCTGGTTTCTATTTGTTTAAGCCAAATGAAGTACTTTGCGTTGCGTGTTTGAATCTCATTAAACGAATACGGCGTGGAAAAAAATAATGATCAAATAAACTTGATCACGCTTCAATCGTGTTTCTGCGAAAAAGAAGCTTGGGTGTTATGAAATTGAACACGAAATTAGTTACGGTGCAGAACATCACGCAAAATATTTCCTTAAAGCGGGTCAAAGCCAATCGACCATCTAAACTAGGTACACATGTTCGGTTCGGCTCGGCCTTCCAAGGACCTGATCGAGACGGACAGCAATTTGTCCCCGTTTCTCTTCAGACGCGCACCGCGCCGTTTCCAGCGGTTGGCCCGAATGTTCAGTTGTGTGTGTTGCGTTGAACCAATGCTCATTCAATGCTCGGTTGCGGTAGGTGATGTTTCATTACATTATCATTGGAGCTTTTACATACATTCCTGATTTCTATTGTTCATTCAACCTAAGAATATTGTAGGACGATTCAGTCTCGGGAACCTGTCAACCCTATGTATTTGGGCTGCAACTTTTGGAAGTATGGGCATCATAGTATAGCCCTATAGCTTGAGTCAGATGGGCCCGAAAACGACCGGCCTAAGTTTCAGGGGTTGAAAGATCGCAGAATAAGCACTTACAAATTTCAGACACCCTCGCATTCAGCCGATTTCGATCTGTGCACGTGCAACCACAACCATCCGACCAACGGCCTGAAGTGGTTGTTGTTCGTGCTGCTCAGTGCTTGTGTGCCCTGTCTGTGTCTATATTGGCCGACGGTGGGCTGTGCTCATATGCCGTGCTGTTGCTGTAAAGGTCGGATTGGGTTGATGTCGTATCGTATGCCTCTATATGCCTGATTGTTGTGACAGGTTTACACTATGCTATGCTCTTTCTTGCAACCCTTGTCAGAGGCGGTCGTTGGAGGGCAAAAGCTCTTTCTTTCAAGGCGCCTGTAAGAGTGCAAAACTTCTTGTGAGACAACGTTCTCGATCACAAACTGTAACCTGAATACCGTTGCAAAAATCCATCTCATATTTTCTTCCAATGTCGATTTCACGGTCTAACAAATCTGAACCCTGGCACGCACATTGCAGCCTGGTGCCAGCAGCGCGGCGCACACATGCCGACACCAACAACAACTGTAGCTGACAGTGATGTTTCACGACGCCAATATAAGCTGAACAGCAACAGCCGAGCGAACATGTCGCGTGAGCGCAGATGGCAACAACAATACAGCCGATCAACCACGCACTATGGCGCATCGAATAGCAGTCTGACGTCATTGAATGTGAAACATGCGAACAGTTTTCGATTGCCCGGCACATACTTGCCGGACAGAGGCGCGTCGGTTACTTGATTGCATTGAAGCGATCTTTTAATAAATTTTACGTTCGACATCTGAATTTTAAAAAAAATTTGAACGACAAGAAGCAGGCTTCTACCTACATATGCGGATGCTATAATACCGGACATTTTGATATCTGAAAATATGTATGCTGTGCAATTTAGAATGTACAAGAACACAATGATAAATTTATAATATCGACGTGTGTCGCGTACACATCAGCATTACAAACAGACCAAAATCACAAGACGGAACAAGTATACGAATGGATTTTGCGCGCATTATTTGACAAGGTCGCTGACTCTCAACGTTATGCTGAACTCTCCTAAAACGATCATGATCTTTAAAGCTCGTCATTCATGGAAAATCATGGCTGTCGCTTTAGTGCGATGCATAATAAGTACATCAGCTTTCGTAAAAAAGGTTTTAGGTTGCGTGAATAAAGCTTTGCGCCAAAGTAACGACAATCGGCAGGGTTCGATACTGGAGACCCACACACACGACACATGTGGCGCTGCAAATCTCAGTTCGATCGAACAGAAAGTTACGAGGAAAAATTCGAACTTTGCGCATTTATATCTCCTTTGGTCTCTGACCTTTAATGTTAATGATCGTATTGTCTTCCAATGTGTGAAATCGCACCGCAAAAACCTTTACACAGGAACAAACAGGGACAATAAGAATCTAAAAAACTAACAAACAACAAACAATACACACAAAATAAAAAAAATTTTTTAAAATTTAAAAACACAAAATTTATTTATGATATCCTTATATTTCTAACACTTATCACACCCCCTTATTTTTTATCTCATAACATACTGCGGGGAAATTAGTGTTCACACTCCTTTTGGGAAGGGAATAAGTGTACCGCTCTGCAGAAGGAGAGGGGGAAGACCCAATCTTAAAAAAAGTTTTTTGATGTGGAAAAATGTGGCTATTTTTTACCACCTTTGCGGAAAACGTCCCTGGTGAAAAGGGTAAATTTGGCGATTCCTGACAGTTTACATATACCTAAAAATTACAAAGTTTAGGCCTAAAAATGCTCATTTTAGGACCAGAAATGCCTGTTTTAGGCTAAAATTGGGGGAATTAGCGTACTTGGTGCGTGAGTAAGTGTACTCGTGGGGACAAGCTAGTGTATGTACTTCCGTACCATGGTCGGGGAAATTAGTGTACCCTACCCCAAGTCATTGCAGCTCCTGGGAGGCCCCGTAGCCTACGGGGCCCGCCAGGAGCTACAGTAACTTGCACATAAAATTACAGAATGATTAATTAGTTTTGTTAAATTTTATCAAATAACATCCGTTTGCCTCATTTTATGCCACACCGAGGTGATTTTGGAGACTGTACAACAGTTAATGGATACAAGGTCTTCCGAAAATTTCACAAAACGCCCACAACAATCACTGTCTTTCTGGGACAATCAAAGGTGCAATACATTATGCGCGATGCTTGCGTGCGTGTGTTAGGAACGCATGAAGTGTAAATGATCAATACATTTCGAAACTACTTCGGAAACGGCAAATTAAAAAATTCGATTTGCCGAAATCTATCCGAATCGAATGAACTGATTGCCATGATCGTCGTCAGACTTCTTCCCGAAACGAATGAACTCGTTTCCGGCCTGATGCGCGCGTTTGCCGAAACGAATGAAGCTGTTATCGCCCGGCATCGCCTCCTGCGGACATTTTGTAGGAGGACGATTTGTCTATTGAGACCAAGAACGTGGGTTTTGATGGGCCGCCTCGTAGGCCAGATAGAAAATACTGTTTGAATATTTTCGAAGTTGTTGCTGCTTGCTATCATATCACGTTTTTTAACTCATTGTGCCGTTATCAATCCATCGAAGTAATGTCATAGGGAACCACAAAAAATTATTACGGCTCAACAAACTTGAGAAGAAACATTTTTGTATCTGTGAATGGAAACATGGCAGAGATCGCTACTTGAGACCAACCCCGGACTTTTTGCCGAATCTGATGAACTCATTGCCGGGCACGTGTTTGCGAAATCGAATAAATCCGTTGTCGGCGTAGCCAACGCCCGCCTCTTCTTGGTAACGTTTGCCTGATGAAACGTTTAAAGGTGGACAAATTGGAAGTGCGTTTCGACACAAAAGTTCGCGCTTTGAATAGCTTATGGTTGACTGAGCAGCACCTGGTTTCTTCGTTGTACATATAGCACAGGTCTACTAAGCAAGCAGTTGCAGCAATGTCAACGGATGTGTGCATATTACAAACACATTATCGTGCCATAAAACTGCAATATTAGGCGCACAATGTTATCCCAGCATCGCTGCAGCTTCAGGACTGTCTGAGCTTACTCACTGTAACTTGCATTGATGCCTGGGCCTAAAAGTGGGCAAAAGTTGCACTGGTACATCACTGCGGATCGGTGTGCGTGTGGATTCGCCCGAACAATATAGTTCAGAAACCAAAAATTATTCATGTTCAGAAGATGGCCAAGCCAAACAATTCAAACCACCAACCCACCAGGCGCCCATCGTGAAACCTCTGCGGGAGCGTGCGGCGGTCGCCAGCGTTTATCGTCTCGCGCCAGACTCACACGAGTGTTGAATGCCTGCGTGTGCAAGGAGGGATGGTCAGCCGTCAAGTGCAAAGTTGTTAAGTAAGTTCCGTTTCTGGGATCGGTTTTGGCTGGTCACTACACACTTTATGCACACCAGGGCGCAATATGAGGATTTATTTGGGCTGGTCGCAATTTTGTGGTCAGCCTTCGCAAAAATGGAAAAGAAATATCAGACAAAAAGTACCCATGACCAAAATAAGGAGTCAAGTTTTTTTTGCTGCTATAGTGAAAACCTATGCCGCTAACTGAAACCTTTTTTCATCACGTGACCGCTAAACCCTATCTACATACAGTATGAATTCTTAAAACCACTTTAACTTACCGCAACAGCAACAGCCAGTGAAACCAGACTCAGCAGTAACTTCATGACCATTTTGAAATTTACTGACGAAAATAGGGACAAAGCCGTTAGTTGTGCAACCCTGATCAGTGTTGTGGCTTCTTTGAAGCGCAGACCTGCAAAATTGTGTGCATTCATATACTCAACTGCACTAGAGAAAATCGGGGAGCACCCCAATATGCAGACGAACGTTAAGATATGGTCTTAAGCAAGTTTTGGCACCGGCATGGTTCACGTGAAAATGTATCGTTAGTTCTTGGGGGGGGGCGGGAGGGGGCCCTTCCTCGGGTACGCCTGTTCCCCCTCCATGGTACGGCTGCCCCCCGTTCCCCTACGGGTACGTCTACTCCCTAATTTTTGCCTAAAATATGTAAATGTTGGCCTAAAATAGACATTTTAGGCATAAATGAGTGACTTTTTAGGTCAATGTTGTCAAAAATCGCCAAAATACCCTTTTTATGGAGAATTTTTTCAAAAAGGCGCAAAAATGGGTCAAATTTTTGACCTCAAAAAGTGACTTTTCTCCAAATTTCGGTCTTTCCCCCCTTCCCCCAGGTGGGTACGTCTATTCCTCTCCGAAAAAGGGGGTACCACCTGCCTGTTCCCCTCCGGACCAGGAACTACACTGGTTGTACCTGATCAAGCCGAGTTGGATTAACGTGTGGTCACACCCTCGACTTGCAAAGCGACACCAAATCTGTATCGAAAGGACGCAAAATCGATGTCAAGACACCGGTGAACACCGGGATGGAAAGTGTTAAGTGTTAAGGCTTAAAAGCAGTTTGCAAAATGTATGTGCGAAACTAAGCTGTTGTTGCTCACGGACATTTTAAAATAGTCGTACCGAGCAGATTACCAGCGCAGTCTTCTGTTGCTTAAAGGGTGTGTCGAACATCGCCTAGTAACGCCCCGGTCCGTTCTTTGGTGTGGAAATGAAACGAAGCACCGGGTTGACATTTTTTTTGTGCGCCTGTCGGTGTCGCTTGAGGGCTA
This sequence comes from Rhynchonema sp. JSB1_4, assembly GCA_030248065.1. Taxonomy (NCBI): domain Eukaryota; kingdom Metazoa; phylum Nematoda; class Chromadorea; order Monhysterida; family Xyalidae; genus Rhynchonema; species Rhynchonema sp. JSB1_4. The sequence continues at coordinate 28,390 of JASAMV010005235.1, forward strand.
CGTTTGATTGGTGTAAAATCGAATATCGTAACATAAACAACTGCGGATTGGATCATGAAGCTGATTTGATTTTTACTAAAACCACCACCTCATTGGCTTGAGCAGAAGCTTGGCTTTCAGAATCAACTTGGTGCTGTCTTTCAGCTCCATGGTTTCAAGAAAAGGGGTGTGGTATTTTGGTAATGTTTGACACACCCTTTAACGATCACACGCACACGAAAAAAGCAGCTTGAAAGGAAAAAACTGAATACTGTATTCGACTGTGAAAAGAAACAACTCAGGAATAACTGTCCATTGATTTCTCAAATGAATTAGGTACTGTAGGTATACTGTACGGAGCGGGCTCTCCTCATTTCTAATTTATGACGCCAAATAAAGGCGCGACACAAACTGTAAGTGCCGGTCATAAAACTCGCGACTTGCTTATGGTCGAGCGTGGCTTCGTTCTGAACAGCAGAGTTTAATGAGATTTTCAACAATTCGTCGGCCGGAACAAAAGACGCAACATATAGGTACATGTGGCGTCGAACAAATTCAGAAAAAATCACTCGCCAATGCTCGCAACTTTGATGAGCTCATAAATCTTGGCAGTGGAGTGGTGCCACACAGAGACACACGATTAGAAGCTGGGAATGAGTGGCATGTAGTAACACACAAATCGGAGGCAAAAGCGTATTATGTATATTGTGTCGAATTTTAGGAATTGTACCAAACGAAAAAAAAACGCAAAAGAAGCGAAAATTACATATGCGGTCCACTACGTTCAGCACTGGTCGGTGGGCTCCCTGTAATTTGCGAGACACAAATTGATTGCTTGCAGTCCCATACGAAACTGTAGTTAATGGGTGGCCCGGTTTTTTCTTAAAAAATAATTCTATACGTTAAACATTAAAGCTGGGGTTTTTGCGCACAAAATCTTCGGGTGATGTTTCATAAAATCACACATCATAAAGCTTTTCAGATACCCCCAGACGGACCAATTGCAGCAATTTTGATACCCAACGAGTTCAAATTTCTGGTGGCCGTTGTAAGATGAAACACAGACACTGTATCCTTCCGCCGTAAATTGGATTACGTCGTTTGGAGTACTTTTTGTCACTAACAGACACTTGCAACTTTAGTGTTTAACTTGGCAACTTTCTGATTTATTCTTGTGGATGTACTGTAGTAGTATATGTGGATATAATGTATAATAGTGGTGATCAGAATTAATGCTTAGCAAGCACTGCCGGAGTATCGAACCAAGCCAAATTACAGCACGGTATATAATACAGGGTGGGTCAAAAGCAGCTTCATGCAGCCAGCTCCTTTTTTTTAAAAAACCTTGTGTGTAATAATGACCAATCAAATTTATTGTTCCAAAATCAGACTGACTAGAAACTTCAAAACCAAGAACTCATGAAATATACATAACAGCAGAACGGGTTTAAAAATGGGTTGGAACACGAGTATTATATAACATTCTGGCATTCAAAATATTACAAAAGAACACACAAGAAACATTTGGAGACACAAATAAAAAGAAAAATAAAGTGAGAATGAGCAAAATGTCGTGTCATTGGTTGTAAACATACAATAATAATGGATTAAAATACCTAATACCATTCACCGATACGACCATAATATGTAAATGGTTATTCAGCGTCATTTATAATGGAAACAAAGATTATTAGATAACAAACGTTGGCATGACATTAATGAGGATTGTCATGTTAAATAACGTACGACGGCACTCAATACTTTGGGTCCAATCGGAATATATGTATTCAACATCGATAGAGTTTAACGTCAAAGCAGGGCGGCCGAAAAAGTTTCACCCAACATTGGTATTGAAAAAAATAGCGAGCATAACAGGTGCCCCGTGGGCGGATGCATTAGAACAACATGCCCAATTGGGTACAAATCGAATCAACTGTTTGCAACATTAGTTTATAATTACAAATTCCCAACAAACCGAAGTATAAAATCAGGTGAGGCTTCAGGATGCCAGGAGGGAAACAGTTCAACATTTGCAGCATGCGTGAAACATCATCCAACCTATTTAAAGCAAAATCGGTCCAAAACATGGAATTGACTGCTAAACCAGCAGCTGATGTTCCACGTTCTGCCGTAAAAGGCAGACAATGAGGGAACAAAACTATACTAGGCCTGTAACAAAACTATACAAGCTTAACAAATAACGTAATGATGGATTCAACAAAACTCAAAATATTCAAATCAAACAAAACCATGACAAACAAGATTATTCTGAAATGATCCGAGTATTTGTGCCATATTATGGCACACAAGCGAGATTCGTGTGGGAATGTATCTTTTCGTGAGGTTTGAAGTGTGAAAAGGGTTCTTAGTGAGAAGAGAAGCGCACAAACAAAAGAACAAACCAACAAATTTGTATGAAGTCGGGCCAGATTCACTTGCGAAAAGTCTAGGTCACTAAGCAAAAACTGAGTTTAAAAAATAAGGGTGGCCGTCGAAAATCCCGAAAAAAAATCCCGAAACGGAAAATCCCGAAAAAAAATCCCGAAAAGCAAACATCCCGAAAAAATCCCGAAAAATAAAAAGGTGTAGAAATGGACCAAATTTTTTTGTCAGAAGTTGGCATTCATGTCGTTGGTGCTCAGGCTTGCATTCAGGGTTAGGCCTAGGCTTAGGCTGCCAGCCAGGAAGACCTGTTCATACGAAGGAAACATCAACAAAAATACACATGCTCAGGCTTTATTTCAGGCTTAGGCTTAGGCTGCCAGCCAGGAAGACCCGTCCACGTAAAGGAACTATCCACAAAAATACAACGCCCAGGCCTTCATTCAGGGTTAGGCTTAGGCTTAGGCTGCCAGCCAGGAAGACATGACCGAACGAGAATTTCAATATCTTGAGCCCCAACTGATCCATTGCCCAAATTATGGACTCCAACTACATGAACACCCCTTTCTGCACCTTAAACTTTGTATTTTTTCCCAATATCATTTTTCGGGATTTTTGCTTTTCGGGATTTTTTTCGGGATTTTTTTATTTTTCGGGATTTTTTTTCGGGATTTTCGACCCCACCCAAAATAAGTGCCCGTTTTCGCAAGCAAACTTGACACAACTGAAAAAAACGTATGGCACCAAAAAAACAGTCACGCGGACACTAGAGGGAAGTAAGCTAGAATACATGGGTTGTTCATGTTTGGTGACTAGACTTTATAAGTATACTAAAGACCTAAATTTGTCGTTTTCAGATCCATATTTTCCTGGATCACTGCGCTGTGCATAACGGAAAAGGAAACGTGAAAATAGACGGCTGATTAGTTACGTGACTACCGACTATTGTCAACTCTCCAAAACCATTCAACAATGAACAATAATCAAGAAAAACCACCAAGTACGACGACTGAAAGATATCAATTCTTCAGAGCACAACTTTCGCATTTCAAAAATGCAAAACATATTTCTTGAAAGCAACATTACCGAAGACACACCAGGGTATTGACAAAAAAACATAATAAGTTTCAGATGTGCGGGTAGGCTTCGTTTGGAGAAGATTGAAAATGTCGATCGAAGTCAAAAAATTTCAGGTTCACAAAACTCTATCTGAGGCGGAGCGAAACCACGACGCCTAAAACACATCAAGCGGACTACTCAACTTTAAGCTCGTTATTATTATGATTACTACCGACATCGGTCGAATTCCACTTGGTGATCGCGTTGCGTTGGTCCGACGTGAATCGGTGTATGACAAATCGTTCCACGCCGCCATGGACCAGTCCCAGATAGACAAACACACCAATGGCGAAGACAATGTAGTAGAGCGTTGGGGTCATCGTGCAGAAGAAGTACATCCACATGGACGCCGTGCACAGCCAGAAGGCCACGCTGAACATCAGGCCCAGACGTTGCACACCGGTTGGCGTCACCTGAGCGTCAATGGGGGATCTGTGGCTGCGAAAACGTTCCGCGAAGGGGCCTAGGCAAGGGAAAAAGAAAAAAAAAAAACACTCCTCCTCCAGGGAAAAAAAAAAAATGAAACAAAACATTTTCTGTGTGAAATTTGACCAATAGGGCGAGAATGAGGGAAAAAAAAATTTTAATGTCAAAACATGGCTGCTGCAGTAATGCGAAAACGTTTCTGCTCAAGTCAGCACAATAATAATTGCCCAATATGTGTTTGTTTGTTTGTTTTGTTGCTCTCAATGACGCCCGTAAAACCATGCAGAAAATTCGTGATAGAAGCACAGTTGCAAGACCAGGTGGGACAATTACGGAGATAGAAATAGTTACAACACTGGTTACAACAAAACCACAGCAAATGAAAGCGCCAAGGAGAGAGAACGATCACGGGCATCAGGACAGATCACATGGGATCACATGAGCCCAAAATGTGCCGCTCTTCGAAAAACAAACCTTCCCAGTCCAAAAACAAACAACACCAAACACCAACCGGCCAGAACAGTTGCGTTTTATCGGGGGCAAAGTGCCTCTTCAACGGATCGGGCTCGGCATGAAATCGTTGCAATCGCTGCTCTTTCTGTGCCCACAAATCACGCAGCCACGTCTCCATCTCAGCTTCGTTGTCGATTGGTAGACCACTCACATCGAAACGTTGAATTTGACAGTGCACGTACATTGGTGGACCTGACATCAAGTTTCGCATTTTAGATATGATCAAATAGATTAATTTTTGGAGAAAGTAAAACACATGTTACGCATGAAGCGCTCTCGTGCTAATAATCACTCACATAAATTACCCAATATCAAGAGAAAAATGTTTCGGTAATTCTAAATAGTCCACCATCAGCTCATAACTAAAAAAAAACTCTGGCACGGATAAGATCGAAAAACTAAGAAATTACGTTACGTCAACGGAACAGACAGAACTTCGATCAATCAACCTTTAGTGGCCATTTCCAACTCAGACTGTATGGTTCGGTCTGCATAGCCCATCGTTACAGCATAGATGTATTTCAGGTAACCAGCTGAAAGGTATGAATTTATGAATGCAATTCGACTGACGCATAAGATCACAGATTAATTCTACGGCTCTTTCATAATCAACAACGTCAAACGAAAATATGTCACCACAATCAGGTCGAAAAACTGCTAAAGTTTATGGCACACACATAAACGGCCAGTTTTTTCAACGGCCCTCAAAAGAGCGTAAAATCCATAATTACGCCGAAATCAATTTTTCAATCATGGCGTAGGTCTCCTGCTGGTTTTGGATCAAAGAATTCACCAGACCAAATTGTGGTACTCCAAACTGAGTCATAGATATCACGTCACTGCATCAAACAAAATCTCCAATGAGAAAACTTGCCCAAACAACCCCCATCATACCCAGGTACCTCGTTTCATGCTTTTGGCCAAATAAGTGAACCCAGTGGTCCTGGGATGCAGCACGTGTTCGTATCTGGGTAATCCCATTTTATCGGCGTAATTATTACTCCTTTGCGTGGCACGCGGACATTTGTCTGTGCCCTCGGGAAACAGCAGAATCTGCGCGAGGAGAAGACATGTATGGGCAAACTACACCAACATGAGCTCGATTTCGCAGCTGGCAGAACAGTGCAACATTCTGACAAAAGTTAACCGAACAGCCACAACAAACCTGATAATTTCTGTTCGAATTGGCGTAATACTGTATGGTGTCGTCAAGCACCTTCTTATCCGCCTCCCAGTTTCGATCGAGGAAAATGAACGAATCACACTCCATCGCCCAGCCTGAAAATTAATTGAAAACTTTATTTTTTTTCAGTCGCAATATAGTTACGTGTTTTTTGCGTGAATTATATGTTCGAAAGTTTTTTTCAAAAAATTTTCCAACTACTGAAGGACACGTGCGGCTCAAAAAAGCCTATTTTGGACAAGATTTGGGGCATAACGGCGTAAAAAAGCCTCAAATGCACTCGGGATGTTAGTAGTTTGACAAATTATTTCGTGAATTTGCAAAATAATTGGAAAATCAAAAAAAAACTTCCGCTTGAAAAAAATTGCAGAAAAACAGAAACGTATTACCTGCGCCGGGCACCCACTTGAGCTCCTTTTTGAGCGAAATTTTCTCGGTGGTCAATAGGCGAGGATCCATTTTGTATAATACCGACCTGAAACGCAACAAGTAAACAAAAGTTTATGAAACTGACAACAAATACAAATACAGTTGTACAACACAACACAAACAGTGGTCGGTTGAAGACCGGACATCACACGCCCTCGGACCCAGAACTCAGCCATAATAAGCAATGTCCCGACTGCAGCGGAAAAACATTTGTCGCAATCCGTGAAAACTGTGAACAGCAAATGCAGTGATGTAACAAACAAAACAGAAACCCACCAAAAGAATAACCAATCCAGTCTTGTTCGATGGTTCATGAGAATTAGAGCTGGTTGGTCGTACAGAATGCGGTCGCCGGACACAAAGTACTGTATGCCATACAGAAACTCGAGCAATGCCTGAATGTGGACAACAATATATAAGTGTGGCAAGAAAGGCTCCGTGCAGTTACCACTTGAGCGTCAGGGTACTGAATCCACACAGAGCGGCTGGGATTTCGTCGGGCCAAATGGAAATGACGATAACACGACGAGTTGTGGTATGTTGTTGCAAGAAGGTTGGGCACCAGCAAGATTTGTGGTATCTAAGCATTGTCCGCTTTTCTTCGCTCAACCATTTCTACTCTTTTTTTGGATGAAAAGAACAAAAAATTGACTCTGAGGGACTCTATTCCGGGGGGCTCTATTTAGGTTTTACATCCGAAATTGCCTGCCCGCTCCGATTCTGAAATCGCCTCTTGGAATTTCTGGGAAAACCATCTGGAACAGAAGTCTGAATCGGGCCGGGTCGGGATTTTCGATTTTGTGTCAGACAAACCAAATGTTTAAAAAGACGCACAATAGGGATCGGAGATCGGACGTGGGTGTGGGTGTGCGTCCCCTCCGGCGGCGTGGGTGTGTGGAACTTTCAAATGTTTGGGTTACCGTCATCCACACCCACACAGTTGGAAGCGTAGACCATTTGGAACATTGAGAAGGACAAGAAAAGCCAGCCACTTGCACCAATTAAGTTAATTCAGAATTAAAAAAGCAAGGCATATTTGGTTATGCGTATCAGTGTACCCGTAATATATGTGGAACAGGGATGAACACAAGTTCAAAAGATTGTGAACAACTCTGACGAGTTTCAAACGCGTGAGTGTTTCTCAATCACTCTTTCGGCATTTTCCCCTGTCTGTAATTGTTTCTAAACCGCTACGCAATTAATTGAACATCATGTAACGTGATTGAACACGAAAATGCATTCTACCGCGCAAATTTAGAGCGTAGCGCGCGATTTTTCGGAATTTTTTCGGGACTTTGTACAGCAGCTCGAGGTCTTGCTTGTTGACGTTTTTCTCCATCGTCTTTATGAAGCCTTTAATTCAGATAGATCGGAGCAGAACGCGGTACCCAACCAGAGCCAAGCTAAAACAAACCGGCGGCAAAGTGAGCCACATGGCGACCAGCTGATCGGCGCAGAATCTCCACAATTTCGGTCGCAGGAAGATGAGCGGAAAGAACGGAACGAGAATGAAGATGCTGCCGAGAAATGCGGTCGTTTCGAGCAGCGGCGCAAAGATGGCCGCCTTCAGTAGCGTTGATTTGAACATGGCACTTTGCGATGAGATTGGAAGGTTAAAGGTTTGCTGAAATCCAGTGACGAAAACTTGACGTACGATCAGTTCACCCAAAAAAAATCCCTCAATCTCCGACCATAGGCACGCGTCGTGAGAGGCAGAGGTGTCAATAGGGGCCGGCCCAGTGTAGTTCCTGGGGGGGAGGGGGGTCCCCCCCTCGGGTACACTATCTCCCCCTCAGGTGGTACACTATCCCCCTATCTCCCCCTCCGGGTACACTATCTCCCCAATTTTTGCCTAAAATAGGCATTTTTAGGCCTAAATGGGCATTTTTATACCAAAAATGTGTGATCTTTAGGTCAATGTTCTCAAAAGTCGCCAAAATGCCCTTTTTATGAAGAATTTTTTCCAAAAAAGGCAGATCAAATTTTCTACCTCAAAAAGTGACTTTTTCCCGAATTTGGGTCTTCCCCCCCCTTCCCCCCCTCGGGGGTACACTATCTCCCCCTCCGAAAAAAACGGAGGGTCCGCTATCTTCCCCTCCGGACCAGGAACTACACTGGACCGGCCCGCACTGTCGGACCGAAGTTTTCCATGGACGGACCGGGTGAGGTCAGGATCGCGCCGGGTCACCTTCTCGGCACGGCTCGGGCGCAAAAATCTTTGCCTTTGAAAAGCATAAATCTACTTACTCGAGACCAGTGTGGTGGCTGGGGGCAGTGTAGTGGCAGGCCCATGTGTGGGAGGCATAGTAGTGGCTGGGGGGGGGGGGTTGGGGGGTTGAGTACTTACCTCTCACAACTCCAAATCATACCTCTCACAAGCAATTTTATTCCTTTTTAAGGCAAAAATCGGTGTTTTTCGACCTTATTTCCCCAAAAATCGCAACCCACCCATAATACCTATTTTTAGGCGATTTTCGGCGAAAATTTGGAAAAAGTACTATTTTTACCTCAATTTTTGGCCGAAATTGTATCACAAAAACGGTGTTTTTTCGCCTTTTTGGGTGACCAAAATCATACCTCTCACGCTTCCGGTCCCAACCCCGCATCATACTTACCTCCCACACATGGGCCTGCCACTACACTGGTGGGAGTGGGAGGTAAGCATGATGCGGGGTTGGGACCGGAAGCGTGAGAGGTATGATTTTGGTCACCCAAAAAGGCGAAAAGACACCGTTTTTGTGATACAATTTTGGCCAAAATTGAGGTAAAAATAGTACTTTTTCCAAATTTTCGCCGAAAAACGCCGAAAAATAGGTATTGTGGGTGGGTTTGCGCGCGGAGCGCGCGATTTTTGGGAAAATAAGGTCGAAAAACACCGATTTTTGCCTTAAAAAGGTATAAAATTGCTTGTGAGAGGTATGATTTAGAAAATTTTATAGAAAATAGAAAATTTGACCGATTTTTGGCCCTTTTGAAAAAAATTCTCCATAAAAAGGGTATTTTGGCGACTTTTGACAACATCGACCTGCCTCTAATTGACGAATAGACACGAATAAATGCGATTACAAGCGAAAAAACATCCTTTCAAAGTCAACCCCATTTTTAGGGGTTTTTGGGGGGTATTTCTGGGAACAATTTTTCAGCTTCGGGTCAGTGAATTAATAGAGCCCCCCCCCCGGAATAGAGCCCCCCGTAATAGAGCACCCCCAAAATGGGGTCAGTGAATTAATAGAGCCCCCCACTTCTATTTAGGTTTTTACGGTACCTTCTACCTTGGTCGCGGCGGTTAGTGTACCTTAGGGGGGACCCCCCTGCGCCCCCCCTTTCTACCTCAAAAAGTGACTTTTTCCTGATTTTGGGTCTCCCCCTTCCCCCCCAGGGGCAAAAAGCCAAGCCCATCTGCACGCCTGGTCACTTTTGCACGACGTGAGCGGGATTGATTTTATGGATTTTGAAGCGATGCGAATAACAATGGGCGGCTGGTTGGACAGTTATCACAAGGAATTCGTTCATCGGCGAATATCGCGATCAATTTCGTTAGTTCACCATTGTGACCGGACCGGAGATTCACAAATTTGAAGTACCCAAAGCTGTATTTTGTTTGCCACTGGGCATATGGAGTTAGTCCAGCCCAGTGTAGTGGCAGGCCCATGTGTGGGAGGTAAGTATGATGCGGGGTCGGGACCGGAAGCGTGAGAGGTATGATTTTGGTCACCCAAAAACGCGAAAAAAACGGCGCTCTTACAGAACGTTCTGCCGGAGCAAATTTTCAAAAATTTTACGGCGTACTATTTAATACTACGCCGGAGCTATTATAAAATATTCTGCTGCAAAAATAAAAAGAAATTTTATGGACCATGATAATACATTGAGGATCGGTTGGGTGACACTTCGATGCAATTCACCTATTCCATTATATTCTGCCGTCGGCATACTGTTCTGCAATAGGTCACAACTTTCTTTCGGAACATTCTGCCGCAGTTTAGTTACTTACAGAATATTCTGCCGTCGGCATACTGTTCTGTAATAGGTCGCAACTTTCTTTCGGAACATTCTGCCGCAGTTTAGTTACTTACAGAATATTCTGCCGCCGGCGTACTGTTCTGTAATAGGTCACAACTTTCTTTCGGAACATTCTGCCGCAGTTTAGTTACTTACAGAATATTCTGCCGTCGGCATACTATTCTAGAATAGGTCGCAACTTTCTTTCGGAACATTCTGCCGCAGTTTAGTTACTTACAGAATATTCTGCCGCCGGCGTACTGTTCTGTAATAGGTCGCAACTTTCTTACGGAACATTCTGCCGCAGTTTAGTTACTTACAGAATATTCTGCCGTCGGCGTACTATTCTAGAATAGATTAAAATTTAGTTCCAGAACAATCTGCCTCATCACAACTCTTCCTGGCTGGTGCCTAAGCCTAGGCCTAACCCCAAAGGAAGTGTAAGTGATGGGCTCACCTTCATTTGAAGCACACTCATGGCAACGCAATTCAAGTGTATACAACCAGTAACAAATGCCCAATTACAGCATTATACAGCAGCATTTAGCAAACATGAATAATCACCCAACAGTATCATGTCCGCATAAATTTGAGACATGTATACATGTACAGTACATGACGATAAGGAAATGATAACATGCAGCATCAGATGGAGTATAGCTGTCCGATTTAGCGGTACACGTCGTACTGGATCGCAATCCAGAACAACATGTTACCGAAAATGTTCGTGTTGTCGTGCGAGCGACGGAAAATGTAAGCCGACAGATATGAGTTGAAATTCGCCTCCGACGTTCCGTGAATCACGCGCAATGTGCGTTTCACCGCCGACCATGTGGCTTCGATATTTTGTGTGTGCACAGTCGGGTCGTTGGGATCGACAAAGTGAAGTCGATGATTGACCCAGTCGTGACCATACATGTTTTGCAACGCGCCGTTCACGAGCGTCTGCAAGATGTGTTATGTTGCTCGGTACTTACGTGATGGTGGGATCGGACTTGTCTCGCATGCCTCTTTTGCGTTCGCTGATTTAGTCTTGACCGGTTTATACTTTGTTGCCTGACAACGATCTAGACAGCTTTTACGCTGGTGAAACTCAGCTTTATCATGCAAACAGACACAAAAGTGTACCCACCTGCAGATTGCCCAGTCCGTGATAGGCAGCCCAGCCATCCGTAATGATTCGCGTGCCGGGTCGGATCCATTGAATGATCAGAGCGGTCAGCGTTTGAGCGTTGCGATTGGGAACCTGCTGCATCATGATGTTGTTGGTTCCTGAAAAACGATAAAGGAACATGCATGATGAGCTTCAAACATTGTTGTTTTATAGCACTGATGAGTGCTAACCACGTTCCACGCATCCAAAGACCCAGCCATGCCGATTGCGATCTGCGCCAACATGGTATTTGGCCTTGAAAAATTTTGACTCGTCACATTCGACGATGGTATTTGGGCCACCTAGTTGACGCAGAGCAGCATTCTGAATGCACCACTCTTCGCAAATCTCGCGACAGAAGTTGTACCTGCAAAGTGGGTGCAGTCAAGGTATGTACATATGTATGTATATAGGCTAGAACAAAGACTGCAAAGGCGCGGCGCTCTGGTTTGGTGACCACATATCAACAACTATACAGCAGATTGATGGAGAGGCTTTTCTAATCATATGAAATTCTACATACCAATCCACGGCGCTGCTGGGCGAAATGGTCAGCTCTTGCTGAAGCGTCAGCAACGAAGTGGGAGGGGTGGTGGACCAGTAGTAGATGATCCGAATGATGTGGCACGGATGGAGTTTGGATTTTTCGAAGAATGAGTTCTTTCGCAGCTGTATCGTGTGCACTGTGCCCCCACCGCCGTGGTCACGATTGGCACGGCACGCTGAACATCGCCACTCGTAGCCATCGATGCGCTGTGGGTTTTTGATGAGCGACATCCACTCGTCACAGTTGGGATCGGGACAACGTCGATGATTTGCGATGAGATCTGCAAAACGGGTTTACAGCTGTTCCTCAAATCTGTTGATACTATCGCACTCGATCCGATCAAGAAGTTATCAATATCGGCCATCGCCGGTCACGATATTCCTAATTTTACCTAATTCGTAAGGTAGTATGCAACTTACGACGATTGGCCAGCCAAATCATGCACTGTTCTTGATCGTCCGGGCCCGGATTCAGTCTGCACTCCTGCTGCAGCGTGTGCAGCGTTTGTTGTTGAGCGGCTACGGCTTGACGATCCATTGGCTGCTGTCCGGGTTGCAGAATTGTCAGTCGGCGTCTTCCTTGATTGATTGGCGGGCCTACACCACAGAAGGGAATTTTGAATTGCTGTTGTCTCTGTTCGTGCCGTGTGCGTCACAGTGAAACATCAGCCAACCTCCGCCAGCCGCTGCCGCTGCTCCGCCTGCTGCAGCTGCTCCTGGGACAGGATAAGAATTTTGGTTGTGAAAGAAGGACTTTTGTTTGTTACATAGTTGTGCATGTCCCAACTTAGATACGTACAGCATACCAAACATGTACCATCACATACCGTACAGTTCCGGGTGCAATTCTAGGCTGAAAGTTGAAGTCGCGTGCACGCGACTTCCTGGTACTAAAAGATAGGCAGCGCACGCGCAAAACTTCAACTTTCAGCCTGCAATTGCACCCGGTACTACAGTACATGTACATCGAAGGCATGACAGAAGGCATGACTGTGAAACAGTTAAACATCACCCAACCTCCTCCGGCCGCCGCCGCTCCACCAGCCACTGGACCCGCTCCACCTGTCACGGAAGGGTGCAAATTTCACAAAACTGTTTTCTGATGCTCAATCTGTCATCAGTGAAACATCACCCAACCTCCTCCGGCCGCCGCCGCTCCACCAGCCACTGGACCCGCTCCACCTGTCACAGAAGGGTGCAAATTTCACAAAACTGTTTTGTGATGATCAATCAGTCATTAGTGAAACATCACCCAACCTCCAGCGGCCGCTCCACCCGCTGCCGCCGCTGCACCTGCACAGGGTTAGGAAATTTTTAATTTTTTTGTCATTTTTCATGCCCTGACTGTGCTGGTGACATGAGCTAACCTCCAGCCGCACCCGCTCCACCTGCCGCCGCAGCAGCACCGCGGCCAGGAACGACACCGCGACCACGCAATCCTGAGATGAATGGCCGAATGGACTTCGAAGACAAAGAAAAATTAAAAATAAACAACCGTGCAGGAGTCTAAAAGCGCACCAGCAATGCGTGGAGGCCGACGACCAGCAGCTGCTCCTCGTGCAACGGCACCGGCAACGCCGCCGCCTCGAACGCCGAGTCCACCACCCCTGCCGCCACCACCACCGCGACCGGGGCCACCACCGCCACGACCGCGACCACCCATCATCAACATGGGCTGCATGACGGATGGCCATGTGGACGTGATTTCGTTTGTCGCTGGAAATGTGTCTGAGTATTGCAATAAATGAACGAAATATAAACCTTTACTCCGGCGTGATCGGGAGCAAAATTCAGTGCAATCACGGTGGTGGTGGTGCGGTATTTCGGTATCTTTGTTTAAAAAGTCTGTAGACAGCATTATTTAATTGCCAAACACATATGTATAATTTTATGAATGTGTTGGATATGGCTGACTCAATAAATGTGTGTGTTGAATGAAGCGCGGAACTGCATGACCGATGCCGAGAGGTTTTTTATTTTGATAAACTAACGCTTTTAATGACAGTAATGCAATTCTGTCCTTCAAACTGATAACATGACCGTTTATCATACACTTGGCGAAACAAATGATGTAATAAGCATTTACAAGAGAAGGTGTACAACAACATATACAGCAGCATGTAAGAATGTCCAAGTACGAAAAGGAAAGGGCTTTTATTTTGTCAAACCTAGATCGTCGTATTGCCGTTCATTCGTTTGCAATGCCTGCGCAGCGCCCGTTCCTGAAGATACGTAATATGTACATGCATCTTCAGTGAAAAAAATGTGCATGATAGCAAAACGCAACGAATTAACACATGTACACATGCCTGTGATGCGACCGGAAGGCAGCGACTGATTGGTCTTGACAACTGACGAATCTAGCGGCTGTTCGCCAATGCTGCTCGCATGTACATAGAACGCCATCAAGGCTTCCGAAGCTCTGAAACATCAGGTTCGTCAGCTTTGATCAACTGGTCACAGTACTTCAATACGTATATTCTTGTGTGCAATAGGTGACCTGGCCACATCATTGGAACACACGCCCAACAGCGCACAGATGTCGGCTCCCGACGCTGTCGTGTCGATCATGCTCAGGATGCGATCGGCATTCGACTCGATCAGTGTGCGGCAGGGGGCCGCGAATATGGCGAACCCGGGCAACGCACTGCAGATGCTGTTGGCGATCACATTGATGTTGTCGTGCGTGAAGCGGCCGATACGTTTGATACCTTTCATCTGCGAATAAGGGGGACTGGTTTGGAACCTTTCTATCATTTTTGTGAGCATGCTTTATGACCGCAGCTGATGCACGGCTATGTAGCCTCTGGCATCAGCATGGATCTAGTCATGCAATGTACCGATGTTGTGCACACCGCTGTTTGTGCACATGCCGGCGTGTTTCACAGGGTGTCAAGCAAAAAGTACGGAATGAACGGCAAAAAAACGAACGGCAATGTGGCAGATGGTACACAAGAACACGCCATGTGTCGGGTTGGCGACATCGGGTGACGACATGGCGGCGAGGGACACGCGCAGTTGATTGCTGGCGGCAACAGTCTCGTTGTTTGCACAGCTGTTGTGGTTGTGGACGTCACCGTTGATAGTGTTGGTCACCACATTGTCATAGTGTGTCGTGCGATTGTTGTGGTTGTGGATAACTTTACCAGACACCTCCATGCTGGGACGCCCTGAAAACCCGGTCGGAATTACTGTATAACTCGTTTTATGAACACCCAACCAACAGTCAAAGAAATGAAACACCCAAGATGGGCACATGTAAAGTAAATGCAAAGGTAAAGTAAAGGCAAATGAAAATGTAATGAAACCAACGTGACAATAACCCCACATGTATCCTGCCTTTCTCGTGCATGTGACCGCGAAACGACATTGGATATTGTTGCTTTAGTGATGAGCAGAATCCAGTTGAGCCCTGGTCCCAGGCCACGAAATGCGGGAACCAAATGTAGTCCTGAAAATTGGGATAGTCAATTATGCTTTGTAATATTGTGTACAATGGCATTCACGTGTATTTTCAGGTGGTGTGGGTTCCAAACGAATAGAAAGAGAAAATGGCTGCTGCTTCACAATATAAGAGCATGTACCCGCGTGCATCCCAGTCCCGACATACCCCTGGTGCAGCCCCACAGAACCAACAGCACATGGCGAACCATGGCACCCTCGGATAAGGAGTGCGGGCAGGCGGATCGGGCGGATTGTCGGCCTCGTCCTGTATTTGGTCTGTCAGTCGGCACCTGTAGTGAAAAGAGATGCTGTGTATTTACTTGAAACTGTGGACGTGCCTACTTCAAAGTGGTATTGGTCGCACAATGATCATATAAGAATTCATCAAATCGGGAAAAGAAGTCATGCTAACCGTCCGTCCACCAGTTTCATGTATCGGTAGCTATCCCCGTCGCCACAAAGCTGGCAGCAGTCAACCGGCGAATAGCTGAATTTTGATGATATTGCTGGTCCGTATTTGAAGTCGTGGACCCAAGCGCGATAGCCGTCGTTCTCGTTCGCAAACAGCAACGCAACAAAGAACGTCGCCTTGAGCGCGGGCGTGATCAGCATTGCTGCTGGATGACTGAAATGTAACTGGATGACTGAAACATAAATGTAACAAATCTCGTGACCAAGGCAAGACCAGACAGGACCAGACCGATCACCAAGTTTGATTTCGGTCAGAATGTCTAAACATGCCGGTGATCGTACGTGATCGGTTATTGGCTGCTGCCTCTGAAGATATGTATGATACAAACATATCCATTTGGTGTGGTACAAAAACGGAGTCGCAAAGCACCGAAGTTGAAAACTGAAACTGATGGCCCACCCGCATGACACAAAAAGCAGTATGACCCCACAATTGTACGAATGAGAGAGAAAGCAAAACAATATGCGGGTTACGTCATACGTCATTTTGACCTGGGATCCATTAAATTTCCCTGTAATTAACGGTTCGAAAACAAGATCTGATTGAGTGGCATGTGAATGGGGTCTAATGAGGACGGAGCACCTCCATGTATGTTTGACTGATACCGTAACCCGTGTTCTTTTTTGTGTAATTGCCCTCATTCAATGTTGGCTACCAGACCGTGCCCGTGATGATAGTGATCTTTTATTGGAACTCAGAAATGCAAACCCAAACTGACTGGCATTTAGCACCATATGTGCCCAAACGTGGTACATGTTGTACTGGGTGACTGTGTCACACGGTTCCCAAACTTTAATTCATAAACAATTCACAAATGGAACTGAAAATCGATACAACAGGTCAATTATGTGAAATATAAATTATACTGTACAAATGCTTCATCCACTGATTATTTGAGGTCACATGATTCTTGCAAAATCAATTCACAAGTTTGCTGTTCTGAAAATAAACAGTTTCCATTATTAGATGCACGTTAACCGTCAATCGCAACAGGCAAACCCTCGTATTTACCCAGTTTTACTGTTCCAGAATATTATGCCGACGGCAGAATATTCTGTAAGTAACTAAACTACGGCAGAATGTTCCGAAAGAAAGTTGCGACCTATTACAGAACAGTATGCCGACGGCAGAATATTCTGTAAGTAACTAAACTGCGGCAGAATGTTGCGGTCCTGAATTGCACAGATGGGAAGGACGGGGAAGCATTGAGAGCCTTCCGTGAGGTAACGGCTTCCTATACAGCAGGGCTAGCTATTGCAAGAAGCTTGCTGGCCCACCTCCAAGCTGCGGTCCACAAATAGAGGCGCGTGGCGTCTGTCCGAGCTCACGCATCTCCGAACTCAATTTTAGTGGTGTTCCTTTAGCAGCTGAATGCCTGCTCCCGCGACAACACGAGATTCACGCCACATTTGATGACTGGATTGAGAGAAATCAGCCGAATCGTAAATCTAGCAATGTGCCAGACGTGTTGGTGCACGGCGACCTGCATCCCAGCAACATGATGTTTCACGTGGATGATAAAGGCCAACCAACAGGGGAACTGGTGGCCTTGGTAGATTGGCAGGCTGGTCCCCAACTTTTGTCGTGGAAAATTGTTTTGTATTGCATCCGGGAAACGTTTATGCACAGAGCCTATTCGAGGAGGGGCTATAAATGGAAAAAGCAGGTATTTCAGATGTCAATCTTCGGCAACCCAATGGCCGATGTCGCAAAGTTGTTTGTGTTCAGTTTCACCCAATTGAGCTGCATGGACTCTTATTTGGACACATATCTTGCCGCATACGGTGACCAGCCGAGAAAAAGTGATAGCCAATTATTGCCCGAAGTTCCGATCGCGCGGTCGCAATCAATTTGTGCGGTGCAAGTTAGGCCGCCCTCTGACAAGAGCGAAAGGTTCAGCACAACAGCAAGTCATTTCCTTAACCGCGACCCTAAACGCCTAAGCCACAGTGATGGTCAAACAAAATGTTTCAGGGGCTG
This sequence comes from Rhynchonema sp. JSB1_4, assembly GCA_030248065.1. NCBI lineage: Eukaryota > Metazoa > Nematoda > Chromadorea > Monhysterida > Xyalidae > Rhynchonema > Rhynchonema sp. JSB1_4. The sequence goes on from JASAMV010005235.1 coordinate 46,018, forward strand.
TTTGGCGTGCACTGTGGATGAAATGACTACGCTGAAAAACTTTTCGCTTTGCGGCCTAAAAGCGATGATGACGACTTCAATCTGTCTCTAACCTCATCTGTTGCGTGTTCACGCCAGGGTTGGGCAAAAAACGTTTTTTTTTCAAAAAATCGTTTTTTAAAAAAAAACGTTTTTTTTAAAACGTTTTTTTTAAAACGCCCAGATGACCAAAATATGCCCCCAAAAAAATTGGAAAACGCTCATGTTGGGAAGAAAACGTGGTTAAATGAAGTAATTCTATGTGTTCTGAGGCAAAATAAACGGGTTTCAACCCTTTTCTAGCAAGTTGCTAAGATCCCATATCAGACCCGCATCGTGGGACCAACTTTGGCCGGCGTCATCACTGAAAGTCAAACTCCGTATATCGACGTATCTCGACAAAGTAACAATTGGTCGAAAATTTATTGAAAAAAATGGGACAAAAAATTGATTTTCCTTGATAATCAGGGTACTTTCCCTGAAAAATCAGGGAAAATCAAGGAAATTCAGGATATTTAAAAAAAACGAAAAACGACCCAGCCCTTTTTTTTTTTAAAAAAAAACGTCGTTTTTTTAAGAAAAAACGCCGTCGTTTTTTTTTGCCCAACCCTGGTTCACGCAAACAACAGCGTTGTTCGGCGCACAAATGTTTTGGGAGTCAAAAGTGAATTTATGCACCGAGATGGAGAGCGTACGACATATCAAATGCACAGGCGTGTTTTCAATTGCACAGCACAATTGACTGCCAATGCGCGATCGGGAATTCGAGTCCTTGACACCTCACAGCACATTTGTTTGCATTTCACATTTTTTTGCGTGGTCTCCAGTCTACACGCCTTCACTATTCAGGCAAGACGAACATGACCATTCCCGACAAGTCTCATTTGATGGATCTGTGCTGGCCGACAGTTGAGTTCTGGTTGACCGGTTTCGTTTACGTTCTGTGTCGTCAATCGTGATGCAAATCAAATCAGGTGAACAAAGACCTAAAAACAAAAACAAAGACAAAAACAATAACCTGGCATTGTTTAGTGTGGTTGAGCAATGAACAGTGAATAGTGCGCTGGCTTGTTGCTTACGTTTTTTGGAACTGAGTTCGTGCTTTGAAAGTAAAGAATAACTGTGTAAATATTTTTCATTGGCAAAAAAGCGCATACCCTGCGTTAAATTTGAAGGCATTTTGTGGTGTCAGGTAAACCTCAATAAAAACGAACCTTTATTCAACAAAATTATTACGTTATCCCAGATGTGTTGCCGATCGAGCACGACCAGCAGAAGGTTGTCATATATTGGGTGGCATTTTCGAAACGGAAAGCGGGGGAAAGGCGAGCCCGCCGAAGCCGGACGACCCGGAAACAAAACCACGAAGAGGCAACCGCCGACCCCCCCCCCCCCAATGGCTGACCTCACAAACGATATTCGATTCATATTCACTCAATTGTTGCAAGTGAAGGACAAACTGAACAGCTTGTCATAAATTTCGATTCGTGGTGGCTCACATTTTGTCACTAGAGACAGGTTTCAGTCACGTTCAGAAGGCAAGGTGTACCACGACAATATACAATAAAGAAATTTCCACCAGAAAGAGAGACGTGAAAATTTGGGAGCTGACAAATTTGTCACAAGGGTTCCATTAAATAGAGGGTCGCTGTAAAGAGGGTTTGACTGTATCTAAAAATATATATTTGTTCCTTATTGGCCCTGGTTACTTGGCTTTATTTGAAGTAGGGGACCGACTAATCTTATATGCTGGTCAAAAACCATGTCGTTCAGCGTATTTGACATTGTCGGGCCTGTATATTCATTTAAGATGAGAATAAAGTCTAATAAAATAAAACGAAATACCTAGAATGCAGAGCCAAAAACAACCGCATATACAGCAACGCATGCCGAAACGTTCAACTTTTGCTCAATTACACTCGATAGTCTATTAGCAAAAACAAGTGAGGCACTTGGTGAACAACATTGCATGAGTTTCTCGCATCTGGCCAAATAGCAGTGTCGTAATGTAAAATGCACACAAACAAGCATGCCATGCACTCCAAGTGTTTCCATAAACACTGCTGATACCAAAAACAATCAAAAAACCGTCGGGCGTCGGTACTGCTAAAAAATGTAGAGCAATTTGCATAACAAATTATAACACCAAAGACACCCGGCTCCAGAAAGTGACTAACTTTCAACATTTAACTGCAAAAGTAAGTACCTACCGTCCACCTTCGTAAAACAACCCTCCGCAGTGGATATATTTCAACAGCACGTTGGTGCCCAATCTGGGGCCAACTTCGCAACTGTAGAGGATCTGCTTCAATGTTTGGTCTCGGTCATATACCACTATGAAGAGAGCAGACCATAACCGGAACATCTCAGTCGTCATTTTGTTTTTGACAAAAACTGCCATGAAACAGAGTGAAACTGAAATTCAGAGTCGAACGAGCGTTCAGATGGTTAAAACCCTCTTCAAGCACAGGAAGTCAAAAACAAGAAACTACAAAGAAACCATCCTGAAATTCAACATTATTTCACTGCTGTGCACAAAATGAGCGCTTCGACTTCGCGAACCAGTTCACCGGGTCAGCCGCCGAAGAAAACGGCCAAACAAAACGGGGTGCAAAACGGTGAGGCCAGCAGTTCGGTCTACACGGGCAAAAGTCGATACATGGCGCGCGAACAACAGGTCAGTCATCCATCAGCGCGATCAAACGCCAAAATACTGATTGTCCGTGTTTGAATACTGAACGTTTGGCCAATTGTGGCATACGGGTGCAGGCAGGAGCTGAAAAGTTATGAAAACGTTCGATCATGTATGCCGATCAGAGGAAGAACGAACGGCAAAAATTGCTAATTTTGGCACTTTGCCAAAGCGTCTGAAGGATAAACAATGTGGGGCGTACCTGCAGATTTGCTTAATTCTTGTAATTACCAAAGGTACTTGCAATGTATAATGCCGCGTTTTCTGAACAACCACGCAAAAATCTGTTCTGCAACGCACAATTTTATTCTAAACTTTTTCAGCAGTTGGCAACGCTCCAGTTTTCATTAAAAAATCAGTTCTGTCACCAAATTCGGGATTCCAAGTCAACATATCGATTTCTGAAGAAAAACCGGCACTTTTGGCGCCTACTTTTCTCGACACCGACTTTAGTTGCAGTTCAACGCGCTCAAACGCGATTTGGAGGCGATCGTTCAAGAGACGAAGCAGGTCAAAGACGAAACGGCGAAATTACAAAAAGAGGAGGAGGAACTCGAAGCCGAAAAAGCCGACCTCGAACGGCTGGTCGCAAAGGTACTAGCTGTCCGCACATTCAGTATTTCAAATTTTGGGCTGCACTGTGAAACACGTTGTATCAATGCAACGACGCGTAGCTTCCAACCACCATTTTAAATAGGCCATGCCATTCCAACGTGACGTGAGCAGTCTGTGACACGCGCAGTCCCAGAAAGCAGTCTGCCCTGCTAGCCACCTCCCCCTTTAGGCCGAATTGTCAGTTCACTTGGCACCAAAAACTCAAATTTGCACATTTTACCTCAAACCAGCCAATGTGTCAGTGGTCGAACTGCTCAGGCAAACCATCTTAAAAAGGACAAATCATCAAAGCAGCAAAAACATTTCTGTTTCTTGCGAAGAAATGAACGTATACTTTTACGCGCAAGAATTGAAGTACGTGCGTTTGAAGTTTTCAGATCTCTGTGCGCAAAAAGAAGAAAGTGCCAGACAAAGTGGTCAAATTGGACAGAGTGGTCGTGCAAATCAGTATCAGTCACGCAGTTCAAGGTACACATTCACAATCAGGGTGGCCCTCACGAACACGACCATTCTGTAGTATTCTGCGACTTTTCAGGCCCGGAAGTTCAGGCCCGACCTTTTCATGCCCAGTTTTTCAGGCCCAGCATATTTGACCCATTTACTGGCTTAGGCTCCTGCCGGGCCTGAATCGGCCGGGCCTGCAGAATGGGCCGGGCCTGAACCTGTGCCCCGGGACTGGACCGTCGCACAATATTCTGTAGAACACACACTGCTTTTGCATCAGATCAATGTTGTGGTCTGATTCGTCTTTGGCTTGGTGCAAAGCTGTATCCAGGGTTGGGCAAAAAAAACGACGCCGTTTTTTCTAAAAACAAAAACACCGATTTTTCAAGGAAAATCATTTTTTGGCATTAAAAAATTACATTTTATAAAGCAAGTTCTGTGGGCGGTATGCAACTTTCCTGGTATTGATAGTGCACGTCATTTAACCACGTTTCTTCCCAACATGAGCGTTTTCCAATTTTTTTGGGGGCATATCAGGATTTTAAAAAAACGTTTTTTTTAAAAAAAACGTTTTTTTAAAAAAAACGATTTTTTGAAAAAAAAACGTTTTTTGCCCAACCCTGGCTGTATCACACAAAACTGGAGCAAGTTCTGGACAACCAAAAGCCACAAACAAAAACCCACCCAGAGACCCGGGATACTACAAAGTACACATACAGCCCCGCCATTTCACATTAGCACGCTGGTTTTCCAAGCACTGGACGGACCCAACCACAGGAGACTGCGTGATGTTTCACACAGGGTATATATATACTTATGCAGGAGTGGGCACACAAACATGGTGCCAATGGGACGATCCCGTGACTCGTCGATTGCTCGAACTGGTTGGCGGCAAACGGCACGACGCCCGGACGTGCCCCAATTGTCTGCGAAAGGTTGGGCGCAGCTAGCTGATGTTTCAATGACCGCGGCCGATGATCCCATCTGATCTGTTTTGCTCGCCTCCACCTGTCTTTAGTGATTGACGGATGTTACTTACTACCGAGCAGCCTGAGTAAAATAACAGCGTTGTTCCCGCCGCTAGCAGACAGCTAACAAAAATAAGTGTCCACCGTTGCCGCAACTAATAATTTGCATCATCAGCAAATTTTGAAAAATGCGCCCACGCAGATCCAATCCAATCACCCGAAGGCACTGCCTTTTGACACCTATAATTCACACGAGCAGTGTTGTTGCGTGACATGCAGGTGGACCAGATTCGGGCAATGCAACGGCAACGTCGGGGCAGCGGCAGCGTCGGGCAACGATCAGCCATCCAACCACGGCCGCTCGCCATCATGCCGTCCCAGCCACGTCGCAACAGTAGTGCCACCGCCACGATGACACATCCAACTGCTGTGCCGCCACCCGCCCGTGCGAGGAAAATGTGATATGAAACAAGACAAACCATATACCCACACACCGGTACTCATAATGGGCGGAATTCTGGAAAATTTTCGAGAATAGATTTCGCTGGCACGATTCAACTGTGAAAGCAAAAGGGCGCATCATGATGACAACGTGCCCAGTTGGCTGATTGCAATTTGTGGCATGCTGACGCGAAGAGCAACGGTGTGCAACACACGCACCTTTTGGAGCTGATGGGCAGTTTACGCACCGAGGTGGAGGGCGTTTTTCGACAATCGCCTGCGCGATTTGCACAGATGGATTGTGCAATTGTGTATACTCCACACGTGGCAGTTGAGTTTCGAGAATTTCGTTTCGCTTGCGCGCAGTTGACGTTCCGGAATTCGGCCCATTATGATCCTATCGTATTCAACTTTGTAGTTATTGCTTTAGTCATTTCAAAGTACGTTTTGCCCATTACATGTAGCATTCTGCTTCACCAGTAGTATTTGTGGCTGCAGTTTGCAGTGATAAACATGTTACAGTTGCACTTCGGAGACATTTCATTAGCCAGAACGCTCAAGAGCAACAGTAAAACATACAAGCCAAGCTACAACAACTCTGCTGGTCCCCGTCCAAAGGTACGTCAGTTACTTATTGCACATTATAACATTTTATCAGACATGTATATTACACGTAGTATAGTAAATTTCCAAATTCGTTGCCTCATGCATTTTTACAGACGCAGGGAAACTCCCGTTCGAAGGCGAAGCAGTCAACAAGCTCAGCACAGAGTCAACAAACCACGTGTGAGTTTCGAATGTTTCAGTCACACAAGTCTTGTGTGTCAGCAGCTGCGTGGCTTGTTGACTGGGTTGAGCTTGTTGCCTGCCTCGACTTCGAACAGAAGTTTTCCTGCGTCTGTAAAATGCATGAGGCAACGAAATTAGAAACTTACTATAACATTACCGGGTTAGAACAGAAGACCAGACAAGGACCACGGTATCTCAGGATCACGAGCTGGCAGAAAGCATTAATTCTCACGATGATTTGTCCTCCCCCTCCCCCTCCGCAGATGCCATTCTCTGCCGTTTGCGTCGTCTCTGCTGTTTGGGCGATAGCGCTTCATTAATGTCCTTCTCCCAGACGTTATCGGTGAGATTCTGCATCAATTGCTGATTCGACAGTTGGTATTTCGACTCCACCCACAAATGAAACATCTTCTCCAACACAACGCGCACCGCCGGACCTTTGGGCACACCAGCAGACATGGTTACATCTAGGCCGTTCACTGCAATGCAAGTATATAGGCTCATACTTCTTCTACTAGAATAGGGAGGGAGCAATGCATCTCATGACTGATGAGGACTCGGGTGCATTGTGACATATATAGTCCCGTGATAGGGGGTCCGAAACTATATATGCAGCTTGAGACCACTCTATTATTATAGATATTGCTCACATTTATAAAAAAACTGAATAAAACACTGCTATACACTCCTCTTATGACGGACCACACATGGGACGACATTGAGATAACGGGTAGCAACATTTGCACTTGGAGCGCCCACTGAGTTCCCATTTGTTGCTCAAACATCGCGCCACTCTGAACTTGGCGCTGCACTCAAAGCTAGGAGCGCCACCGCTCTAAACAACGAACGCCATAAAAAAGCTGTGAAGTATCTAATCCTAATCCTAATCGTACCCATCACCACGAGTGATATACAGTACATAGATACCGACCCAAATCCGACACCGACCTGGCATCACGGGTGCTTCCCATTGTTGCAACGTGTGCAAACATTGCCCAGCGTGACCGTTGTACTTGACCAGTTCGTAGACATGCTCTCTGCCGAGCGGCACGCGTCGGAATACTGCAATGCGCTTTGCTATTATTTTGATTGTTCGTATGCTGCTTATAATTCACAATTTTTGTAAAAGTTCAAAAAAATAAAGCAAAAAGCAAAAAAAAATAAAAGTTATGTTATAAAAATTCAACGTCGGTTCACCTACTATTTACCTGGCCAATCCACCCCCTCCCACCTCCCTCCCTCCCCCCCCCCCCCCCCCCCCCCCCCCCCCCCCCCCCCCCCTCCCACCCCCCCACCCTGATTTATCGCCTCCGTCTGTGTTGTTTTGTTTTGACTCCCTATCATAAAAATATTTTGTGTGATACAGAATTCTAGCAGACCTAAAGGTCTTTGCGGAAGCGTGCAGATAAAATTTGAATTTGAATGTCAAAAAATAGATACAGCAGACCTGGGGGACGCCTGACTCAAAAAAAACAAACTTTGTTCGACAATCAGTTGCTGATAGAAGTCGACCAGTTGCTCCAGCCCCGATATGGTTTCGAGCCTGTGCCGATGCGCGACCACGAACGCGGCCGTGTCTCGTTCGATATTGGCCAATTTCATGCGTTTGTGGAATGCGGTCAGATCGTTGGACGTGTTGAATAGACGGCACAGCACGGTGATCGAACTGGGACCGCTGGCCTGAAACTGCGCTTGCGTTCGACATCGGACACTACAGTTGCAAGTGAAAAAAACGTTTTTCCTGATAAAAAAACCGGAAAAGAACAGTTTTTCCCAGAGGCCAAAATAACGAGAGTCGCGAGCTCAATTTCTCAAATCGTGCAAAAACACTATTTTTATGTGTTTTTGTCGACTTGTCCATCATGTCTCTTCCTCACGAAGCAATTTAGACCACGTTTTGCCAAAATGTACCCCATTTGAACCGGCGACTAACTTTTGGCCTGGACAATATCGAAAAACGGTTTTGTGCAGTAACGCCGCAAAGATTGCAACTATATCGGACATTACTTCAAAACGACATAACTGCGAACAATAAGCACTGTGTTCATATACCAGATGGTGTCATGTGACGTTTCACGTGATACGAAAGAGCTGAGAGAGACAGAACATTGTCAAACATGGAGAGACCGGTTCGATCTGCGTAGAACTTGTTCCAACAAAAACAGCTAACATGAATAACTGACCAGCCGGACGTTTGCGTGGACAGCAATTTTCGCAAGAAAAATCACTACAAAATATCGTCAAGTGACCAGTCAATATCGGTCACCAAATCTACCACCGGCCACATGAGCATGATAAGCCATCCAACCTTTTCAATCCATCTGCCTGCACACACCTGAATTCCATCGAGCCACTCTTCGAATCGAATCGCTTCCTCTCGACTGGTTGTGGGCAAGGCCAGATGTTGTGCGAGTGCGCAGTCCACCAGCATCGAGCGCAAAATCGCGCCCGCAAATCGACCGACAGCGATCTTCTTCAATTCGGACCAGATTCGTTCGCCGCTGATTGACTCCAGACCTGAGTTCGGGTTTGAGGCTGTTGTTTGATTGTTGTCTGTTTATTATTACCGCCCACCCATGATCATTTTTTTTAAATCGGGCTAGGACTTTGGCAGATCAGACAAAAGAGATCTGAATTATTTTGGGAACAACAGTGGTGTCTTTGGGAAACCAAAAAGTCAGGGCCCCGGACATCCAAAATTCAAACCTTTCAGACACAGGACACCAGTAATGAAAAATCTCCGATACCCGGGAATTATACAAAAAATGTGAATTTTAGAGAGGAAACTGAAGAAAACCGCTGTTGCTAGGGTGAAAATGGTCATTTTAGGGCGGGGAAACTTGCGTGAGCAAGCGATTTAAGCATTTTGGGGTAAAAACGGACTTTTCAAAGCTTCGGCAACAAACATTTTCGGTTTTCGGGAAGATTTGAGGATACCCCGGATAGCAGGACATTGGACACCCCTACCCTGAGTGAAAAATTGAAAATATCGGATATCGGATACAAGGGGATAACGCCCCTTCCCCACCCCGCAACGATATCACTGGAATCAAGAACAAAAATAACAAAAAGATTGTCCAACAAACCATGCGCATTCTCCTTGATGGCCTGCAAGGTCGGCTGGTCATGACTGTTTCGATCTTCCGTTATCCGACCGAAAAATCGAAAGTACCTGAATCAAAAAAGTCAATGGAAAAAGTAGAGTAAAAATTAGCATTTTCCGACACTACGGAATTCAGCCAAAACAAAATCAGAGGGTGGCCGGGCAATTAAGCAAAGCATGTTTGGGCAAGACCACTTTCAGCAAAAGACAAAGCCAAAAGAGCAGAGGTCTTGTTTAGTCCCAGTGACTTAAGACATAGACTGCGGCTTAAGCTTACACTTAGGCTTAGTTTTGTGCTTGGCTTGGGCTTAGGCCTATTCGTTTTTAGGTTCTGCTCTTTTGGCCCCTGCTCTTTTTCACTCGCTCAAAGCGGTCTTGCTCAATTGCCCGTCCGCCAATCACAAACGGAATTCACCTGAGAATTCTGAGATAGTCCTCCTGAATTCGAGTGGCCGCATCACCAACGAACAACACCCGTCGCGCGTGCAGGTCGGCGATGCCGTTGAAGTAATCATGAACGGTGCCATCGAGATCTGACAAACGCATAAAGTAAATCCATGTACCATATGTATGTATACTGGCGTGAAGCACCGTTCTTTATTTTACTTTGGAAAAAACCGGGAACTCGGGCTCTTTGGGCTTTTTCGGAAGAAACCGCTTTTTTCAAATACTTTTCCAGTACCCAGTGTTGGAGGTACCCTGGAGGGGGGATACCTACTGTACCGCGCTCGGAGAGGGGTATACCTCCTGTACCGGGGTGAAAATCGGGGGGGATACCTACTGTACCATGCCAAACATCAAGGGGATACCTACTGTACCAGGCGAGGGGGATACTTACTGTACTGGGGGGCTACCCCCCCCCCCAACTCCAACACTGCCAGTACCTCAGGTGATCCGGTAAAAAAAGGTCGTGTTTTGGGTACAAAATATGAGCCCCCGACACAAAAATAGGGTCTCATAGAAAATTTTAGCCCGAACATTCGACCAAAACTTGATGCCACCAAAAACTCGTCGGTTTTGCGTTACATTTTTTGGGGAGAAGCAAAATAAAAAACCACCTTGAAAACGGAAAAGTATTCAGGCCTCGGAAAAACGTTTTTGTTCGGTTTTTTCGTGAAAACTCGTCCGCCAGTATAAATCCATGGTAGAATTTCAAATCTTATCCTTTTTGCAGTGGTTTGTGCAAGAACGGGCGAGCTTGACACTAAAAGCCACACAAAAATACTTCGCAACAATGGTGTAGCAGGGGGGTCCCCCCTAGGTACAGTAGGTAGGTAGGTTGACGCTCCATCCTGGTACAGTAGGTAGGTCGCCGCCCGGCGGCTGGTACAGTAAGTTGCTATTTTTGGCTCCAAATGGTATAAAATCGGTATTTTTCACTCCAAATAGGCGAAAAATCGCGCACTACGCGCGAAATCAGCGTTTTAGAGCACATTTTCATCAAAATTTCGACCTAAAAAAATTTCTTCCCCCCCTGGCTCGGCCGGTACAGTAGGTAGGTTGCCGCCCCATATTTTTGGTGGTACACTAGGTTGCCGCCCCGCCTGGGTAGCTACACCACTGCTTCGCAATTACACACAGGTGTCAGCAATTTGCGAACAAGAAGAACTGACCACAGAGCAAACTATCCACCACCAGCACCAACCCAAAAACATTGAATTGATGGTCAAATCGCGTCTGTTCGCATCCAAATGCCAATCGGTCGTGAACCGTACCTCTGCCCAACGCCCGTCACAGTCGACGTCGATGCGCAGCGTAGTCACCTGGATGGAGACGGTTGTGTGATGGCATGCTGCGGAAGGCCATCGATAAACAAAACGAATAGGTCACACGGTGTGGTTCACTGCGAGGCGTTTTCTGTGACGCTTTAAAAAAAATACTGGCACGAAGGACTGTTGTTATTTTGCGTGAAAAACGTTTTTCTCAATACTTTTCCAGAGGGAAAATCGAAAAAATATGATTTTAGATTTAAAAAACGTTAACTTGGGCAATTTTTTTCTCGGAGAGTGCTTAACTCACCAGGAACACCTGCTTCATAAAATCATTTTTATCAATCAATTTTCGTCCCTCAGCTAATCTAGTCCCAAAATCAACAAAACTCTGATCAGTTTTACGATTGGCAAAATCAAAAGAAAGTGCGTGCCGACATTTTCACGATAAAGCACCAACGGAACATACACGGAAAAATATTCGAGTCTCTGAAAAAAATACAAAAGCCGTTTTCCCGAAAGAAACGGGTGCTTCGTCTGTAAGTATGGCGGTGGGAGGTGGCACACCTGGTGTTTTTTGACAATTGCAAACTGTATCGTGTCATTCCATATAGTTGAAGTATAGATGGTTTGTTTATCTTCGGTATAAGGTATGGAATGAATGATTTACAATGAAGGAATGCTATTTATAGAATTCCCCACTCCTCCCCCCGCCAGGGAGCCTAGGACAAGTGGTTTTGGGGAGAAAATGACGGGTTTAAATGACATTTCATGGGTCACTGCATAACGCGCTTATCACAGATCACAGATTAGTGTTAATTCAACTGTTTTAAAATATCCGTAACATCCTTTTTTCATCGTGTGGCTTGCATCACATTACCATCTACACTTCAAAATTCTTCTTCTCTCACTGTCCTTGCCAACATCAACGCTCGAAGCTGCAGATCTTTCCGGCTAGTCGTACTCCACCCACAGTCTTCATCTTCTCGGCACATTATCAACGTTGCACGTCGGCCAATCAACGCGGCACATCGGCTCGCTTCATCAAAGTTTAGTCCACGACTCGATCGGTCCGAAATTTTCTTCATCGAAATTTATTCCACGACGCCACGGTCCGAAGTTTTCTTGATTCAAATTGATTCCACGACACTTTGCGGTCCGAAATTGTCTTCACGGCACGACGGCAAAACATCAGCGCACTCCACGGCGCAGGGCAACTCCATGGCCCAATTCCATATCGGGGGCTCTCCACGGCCCAATGACGGCAAAGTCAGCGAGGGTCAAAGGGAATAATTTAATGTCCAGGCAGCTTGGCCATAATTGGACTAAAATATCAGCAGAGGCCACGACGTAGGGTTACGGTATTTTTCGGGCACTGCGCGAGGGTGTAGGGGACACGATATCCCGCAGAAGTCCGCCAGTTGAAGTATAGATGGTTTGTTTATCTTCGGTATAAGGTATGGAATGAATGATTTACAATGAAGGAATGCTATTTATAGAATTCCCCACTATATCATTCCATTTGTCATGTCAACTTTTTCATCAGAACAGCCCCTAATATCAACATTGTCACCGATGTACTTTCATCATCTTACGGTCCAGTCCGTGGTTGCAATTTTTCCGGAGAAAAATATTCAATGGAAGAAAACCTGTTTTTTCAAAAAAAAAACCTTTTCTCGATATTTTTCCGAGCCGAATTTGGACACTGACCAAAATGGTGTAGAGTATATTTGGCACATTGTGCGCTGAAGATGGTTCATGAAAGCCAATCCTGTTGAGGAAGTGCGAATAAAAGCCACAAGTGCTGGAAAACATTTGATGCAACAAAAACTGGTCTTTTTCCCGCAATTTTGACACCCTTTCAGAAAAGTTCAAGATCCGCCGTGCGATTTTTCCGAAAAAATATGTTCAAATGAAAAAACGGTATTTTTCCAATTTTACCTGCAACGACAGTCTAGTCCAGTCGATATTTTCCATCACCTAACCTCAAAATTCTCCTTATCATTAATCCGACACGCGACCGTGCCATGCTTTTCGCCGGCTTTGTGCAGAATTCGAACGTGTTCCTTCTCGAACATTCGATGCATTTCATCTGGTGTCGCTGTGGTCGCAAAATCAACGTCAGCGGGCGCGTTGCCAAGAAGAAGGTCGCGCACAGCACCACCTGCACAAGGAGATGGCGCGTTTGTTCAAAAAAATACAGCAAATCTTGCTCTTTGATCAGCAACCCACGACATGCACGAGGTCAGCTAACGATCTGCTGGGGCGGTTACTTAAAGCGGGAAACCGTATATCTCATGCTTGCTTTTTTACTACGCATGTCCAACGGTCACAAAAACAACGATCAAACGAGATAAACCACGTTAAAACTGTCAGAATTTGTCTTTGAAAAGTTGCTTTCAGGAACAAACGCGAGCTTGTGCCGACTTACGCTCACCCTTTTGATCATGAAGACCAGGTCGCTGACAGATGAAACCTTTGTGAAACATTTCACACGTGGCTGTTGGTTGACGAGCTGGTTGGATTCCCTACTAAATGTTCTGTCGTTGCCTGATCAAAAGGGGTAAGTCGGCACAGCTCGAGTTTGTTCCCGAAAGCAAATTTTTAAAAATTAATTCTCACAATTTAAACGCATTTCATTTTGTTTGAACGATGTTTTTGTGATCACTCATCGTATATAGTCACATTTTATTGCGAAAGGCCGGATTCTGAGAGCATGCGATATCCGGTTGCCCGGTTTAACGACCCTGTCCCTTCCTGACATGTGTGATGCTGCGATGAGATAAATGCGGAATGCAGAAATTTACCGTGCCGCAGCCTCACACAGGACGAGGCCGAGGGAGGATGAAAAGTCAAGCGAGCATCAACATCAAGCCAATGGTGGACAAAAGATAAAAATGTTTCGGCGGAGAAATGAATAGGGCTAAAAACAAACCACACTAACTGGTCCGCAAATCTGGGTCCCTCTAACGGATTGCGTAAAATTATGAATGGAACATGCACGCCTTGTGCTTTTTTTGATGAAATTAGCCAACCAACCAGCAATCCTCAATTCATATCCATACTTCTCAAACATAGCGGCCAGCGTTTTCAGTTCGTCCGTGAACAACGCGTGGAAATGCGGCGAGTCGAATTTCATCGTCCGAAGTTTGCCGACCGGCTTGTTGGTGGGAATATCTCCTGTTGATTTTATCGCCGTTTGCACACGAGTCACAAATCCGCAAGCTGGAGTTGCGCAACCACAGGCATTGTTTCCGGTCTCAAATAATTTGGTAATTTGGTAATAATAATACTGACCGGTGTTCTTGAGTTCTGGTTGTTGTGCACGTTTCAAACGAAAATCAAATTTCAAAGCAGCAGCAGGTGACGAGACTTTAGAATTGAATGCTTTGACGTAAAGTTGACGAATGAAGTGAGCGGCCAAACGTTTGTGCATTCGCAACCTGTTCTTGGGTGGGACACAATTTATATGACGCAAAATCATAGAAAGTTGGTGCAACATTCATTCATTGGCGGAAGCATCAACGTGCAACATGAAACAAAGCTTCTGATCTGAATTCAAAATCAGAAAACCCAACGTGGGCTGACTTGTTGCATCAGGCGCGGGCACTGGGAGTGTGCTGCGCACTGAACAGCACACTCTTACACAAGGCGCAACAACACAGAGCTTACTGGATGGGAAGAGAGAAATGTTTCACTGAGGCTTTTTCAGCACGAGCAGCTGCTTTTGAGTCATTACAGAACAAATGTCAGGAAACACTAATTCACATGACGCTAAAAAACGGTGCCCAACTGTGTGCGAGTGATCTATTGAGCGGACATGAAACCGCAAAAAACCTTAATAGAGCCCCGTAATACAGCCCCCCACAAAAAAAATCCTGTGAATTAGTAGTGCCCCCAAAATGAAATCCCCTGTGCAGGAGGGAATTAAGGCTTGATAAGTCTCCTATTGATGAACAGGCAGAGCCCCTCCCCTGGAGAGGAGCCTCCTCCCCCGGTAAGACAGCCGTCCAAAATGGGGTAAGTGAACAGAGGCTAGAGCTAGAGTGCCCCGCATGCTTAAGTATTTACGGTGCCTTACATTTTTTTACAAACACAAACACGTTAGAAAGCTTTTGCAGCCACGAATGTGACAACGGAGACAAGGTGTCGGCAGTCACGCCCCCGACCTTCCAATGCGAGTGCATTTGCTGGGGCCCAAGCGCCCTCCGTCGATGGGTGAATCTGTGCCACGAAAATAAATCTCCAGCTAAAATTTAATTGTCGCAATGCGCAGACTAAATCTCTGACATTTTCCCGAAGCTGAAGATCTCCCGCCCACGTCTGCAACATTTCTGGCTTTTGCGTACACCGATGATCAACGA
Organism: Rhynchonema sp. JSB1_4; assembly: GCA_030248065.1. Classification (NCBI taxonomy): domain Eukaryota; kingdom Metazoa; phylum Nematoda; class Chromadorea; order Monhysterida; family Xyalidae; genus Rhynchonema; species Rhynchonema sp. JSB1_4. The sequence continues at coordinate 61,161 of JASAMV010005235.1, forward strand.
ACACCACCACCACCACCACCGCAACGCTTAAATACATCATAACTTCACACATCAATAAAATACTACGATGTCGTGTGGTTCTCACACTGAAGAACCGTTGTGCGGTGCCGATGCATCAAGTTCGAGGAAAGGACATTGTGTGGCCAATCTACAGCCAGCACATCCAACTGGATTTTGGAGGTGGGCCGCCAGGGACGTTTCGTTTCGGGAAGGGGGGAAGACTCAAAATCAGGAAAAAGTCGCTTTTTGAGGTAGAAAATTTGACCTATTTTTACCCCTTTTTGGAAAAAATTCTTCACAAAAAGGGCATTTTTGGCGACTTTTGAGCACATTGACCTGAAAATCACACATTTTAGGCCTAAAAATGCCCATTTTAGGTCTAAAAATGGCCATTTTAGGCAAAAATTGGGGGAAATTAGTGTACCCGGAGGGGAAATTAGCGTACTAGTGTGCCTTGGTCGGGGAAATTAGTGTACCTTAGGGGGTCCCCCTCCCCCCAGGAACTACACTGCTAGGGGGGCTCCCACCACTGCCCCCTCCCCCCCAGCTACACCAGTGGGAGGGGGAACAGGCGGTACCTATAGTTGCGAAGAAACCGGTTCTTTATATTTTGTGGAAAAAAAACGAAAAAAAAACCGAAAAATTTGCAGAGGATAAATTTCCAGCACAGGGTATGAAATAATAGGTACAGGGAATTTTGACCTGGAAAAACCATGTGAAGCATCGCGTGCGAAACCAAGACACTATGTGCTGGTGAACACATAGAAACTGCTCCAAATCTCCAATTTACCTGGTTCCAGACCTCCAAACGACACTTCTGCATTGATGAACTTTCAGAATTTTGAAAAATGAGGGTCAAAAACGTAACTTTTGGTCAAAACTTGATGAAAATTTTGCCCGGTTTCTTTTCACGAAATGTATTTTCTGTCCAAAAAATGGACCTTTTTTCGGTTTTTCTTCATGGAAAAAAACCGGTTCTTTTCCATCCGCAACTATAGCGGTACCCCCTTTTTCGGCGGGGGAATAGACGTACCCAACCCATCTGGGAGGAAGGGGGAAGACCCAAATTTGGAGAAATTATTTTTTGAGGTCGAAAATTTGAACCATTTTTGCCCCTTTTTGAAAAAATCTGAATAAAAGAGGGTATTTTGGTGATTTTTGAAAACATTGACCTGGAAATCACTCATTTTATGCCTAAAAATGACTATTTTAGACCTGAATTTGCCTATTTTATGCAAAAATTGGGGGAGCAGACGTACCTGGAGGGGAACAGGCGTATAGTGCCCAGTGGGTCAGTGATTTATATTGTTGGAAAAGGCCTAAAAATGCCTATTTTAGGCAAAAATTGGGGAAATTAGTGTACCTGTAAGGCAGTGTAGTGGCAGGCAAATGGTTGCAAGGTACCCTTGGGGGGATGGATCGAGATGGTTGCAAGGTACCCCCCTACCCCTGAGGTCCGAAAAAATGGTGTTTTTAGCATGCATTATACTGCAAATTTGGCCGAAAAATTGGTACTTTTTTGCATTTGGGCCGAAGGGGTTTGAATATTGTTGTCAATGTTGTCCAGTAGTGTTACCATACGTTACCGTTACCCCTGCCCTACCCGTTCTGTTTGTCCGTGTTTGTTTGCTCATATTTAGCTCATTTTGTTAATTCTTCCCAGCCTGCCGTTAGGCTTTTGCGAAAGCATGCATAAAACTTGAACTTGAACTTTTTTAGGGGTTTTCCGGGGGTATTTCTGGAAACAATTTTTCAGGTTCGGGTCAGTGACTGAATTAATAGAGGCCCCCCGGAATAGAGCCCCCCCCAAAATGGGGTCAGTAAATTTATAGAGCCCCCCTTCTATTTAGGTTTTTACGGTCCTTCGGGGGGCTCTATTCCGGGGGGGCTCTATTAATTCACTGACCCCTTTTTGAGGGGCTGTACCGAATTGTCGGAAATAGAACCCGGGGGTCTATTTTTTCACTGGGGTCATTTTGGGGGGTTCAATTTATGGGGGGGGTCAATTATTGGGGGGGGTTATATTTTTCATTTGGCCCCCGACGAAAGAAATCGTTGTTACTGATGCCCATAAAAATGGCTTGTTTTCGGTATTTTCTAACTTTAACAGCGGCAATTATGCTTAAAAAAAGCTGTATTCTGTTGTGTACGCAACAGAGGTCGCAATCGGGCCGGCCCGACCTCGGGCCGGGCCGGGCCGGGCCGGGCCGAGCCGGGCCGGGCCGCGATTTTGGGCTTTTGGCTCGGGCCGGGCCGGGCCGGGCCGGAGATTTGGAGGGTCGGGCCGGGCCGGGCACCACGGCCCGAAGCTTCTGAAGTGACTTATTTTACTGAAAAAGTAGGTTTTTTTTTGTCCAAAATACTAAAATTTCGGACGGATTCAGCAAGTAAGTGATCAGTATTGTCCAGTCGTGTGGCTACCCAGGCGTGCAATCAACCTACTGTACCACCAGAAAGGCCTGAAATCAACCTACCTACTGTACCGACCGGCCGAGCTAGGGGGGAACAAAATTTTTTATGTCCAAGTTTCGATGAAAATGTACTCTAAAACCCTCAAAATTTTTCGATTATTTGGAATGAAAAATATGGATTTTATACCATTTTGAGCCAAAAATAGCAACCTACTGTAGTACCAGCCGGGGGGCGGCGACCTACCTACTGTACCAGGATGGCGCGTCGTCTACCTACTGTACCTAGGGGGGACCCCCCAGCCACACCATTGGTATTGTCTATCTGGCGACTTTTTCATGGAAAACAATGAAATTTCAACAAAAACATTGATTCAAAAATCGCAAAAATTATCACAAAAATTGGGTTAAATTAAAATCTGAGCCAAAAATTCGGGCCGGGCCGGGCCGGGCCGGGCCGGAGATTTGGGGGTTCGGGCCGGGCCGGGCCGGAGATTTGGGGGTACGGGTCGGGCCGGGCCGGAGATTTGGGGGCTCGGGCCGGGCCGGGCCGGCCAAACCCGGCCCGATTGCGACCTCTGGTACGCAAGCTTAAACAACGTTTGACACAACAACACAGCCTTACCGTAACCGTACCACTAGTCTGTTGTACGGTGAAGGTTGGGGTGGGGGGTTCTATTAATGGGGGGTCAATCAATGGGGGGGTTCTATTTTTGATTTCGAGCCATTTAGGGGGGGGTTCAATTAATGGGGGTTCTATTTCCGACAATACGGTATTACGGGGGGCGGGGGGGGGGGCTCTATTCCGGCCCGGGGGGGGGGGGCTGTGTTTAGGTTTTTACGGAAATTGACCCCCTCCCCTGAATTGAACCCCCCAAAATGACCCCAGTGAAAAATAGACCCCCGGCCCGGGTTCTGTTTCCAACAACACGGTACGTCAAGCAGCTGATGAAAACCGAGTGAATTATAAAGCGGCCATCAAAGTATAGCACTCGCTCAAAGTGTATTTTTGTCTAGAAAATGGCGTGTGCTGCTGCGTGCGTTGTGTGTATAAAAAGTGCCATGAGCCGGCCGATGGATTGCCCATACATGTAATTTTACAAACTTCAAGAAAGAATGAAGAAAAATCAAAACAAACTAAAAGAGAAAACACTGAAATTTGAAAATTCGCATTCGCGGTTATTGGTGCCATGTGGAGGACTATAGATCTCACTTTATGGCAAAAAGTGGGCCAATTTTATTGTTTTGGATTTGGAAAAATATATAAATACTGTATGTAGAGCGCTGGCGATCTGCAGTGAGACGTGCTTTACCGTCCAGAAAAAAAATTTGAATGGATTAGTTTCTCGTATGGTCATTGTGCGACCCACATATATATCATTTTGCAGCTTTATGAATCGACGCGTGTGTCGCCACCACGGCTACGAACCAACACGACCCGAGCATATTGCTAACTGCGTCTCACACGGGGTACGTCCGTTTCGCACCAGCAGTTTTGTCTTTATTTCTGATGTGCATGCACATCGAGCAAAAGTCGTGACTGTCATTGGAAGAAAGTGAAACTGCAAGGTTTTAGCCAGGGTGATATTTTTGAAACGGTGTAAACGTCAGTTAGGTGTGTAAGGCTAGGTGGAAAGTTCGGTGTAAGCACCTTGAAACAGTGCACGCCGAGCAAGATTTCCGTCCATGAATAGTCTATTGCTCGATTGCGTTACGATGAACCCTCAGGTAACTGACGGATGTTCCTAAAACGTTTGTTCAATCATTTTGAGCCACTGCTGCTGACCCGGATGCAGAATAAGGTCTAAGAACGACGGGATTACCTCGAGAATGAGATGAGAGTGTGTGTGTGGTGTGTTGTGGTATCATGGAATTTGGGATTTAATACTTAATGAGCGCTGTGTTATTGGTGGCGTTCGGTATCCGTTCAGATTTTTTCTGGCGCCTGTATCCGCTTCTGGCGTGTGCCGTATCCGCCCATTTTTAAAATTCAATCCAATGTTAGGCCAACTGATTGCCGTCAGAAAACAGAAAAAAATTTCGAGCACTCCGCCGTCGACCTGTCGAGAATAAGCCACTAATGCTCTTAACTATCGTGCCCCCGTTTAACATATTCAGGTGGCGATTTTGCCGTCACTCTATGGTCTCTATCTGATGTTGACCTACAGCAAGAGCACACCGGAGCGCATCACCAGCTGGGTGTACGGTATTGCAACCACACTGCTCTTCACAGCCAGCACAACCTATCACATATTCGAACTGATGTTCAGGCCGAAAATGCAGTGAGTCTGGGCAAATGGGACAAATATTGCAGTGGTCAACTCCCTATCAAATCACTTCGTCGACTCCCAGCAAAACCGAGTTAGCGCGAGCGAAATAATACCACATGGCATTCGGGGTGAGTTGACAACTATGCAAAAACACTTGAGTTGATCACTGTAATAATAACCCACTTTGTCCCGTGGACCACTACCACTAGTAGGGTTGGGACGGGGACTCTCAGTAGACTGGAAACCCGTGCTACGCTGCAGCCCGCCCAAACCCATGTAATGCGGTAGTGTTGCAGGCTGGCGCGTTTCTGGCTGCACGTGTGCGACCGTGCCGGCATCTACGTCTACATTGCCGCCAGCTACCAACCGTGGCTCACTCTTAGGGATGGCGGTCGACTAGCAGCGCCGTGTCTTTACGTCGTCTGGACGGGGGCACTGCTCGGCATTGTCTACCAGTATGTGTTCCATGAACGGTACATGCGCGTCACATTTGATTTCATATTGATTCACTAATTTATTCCAAATCTGCTGGTTGTTTCAGCTATAAACACTTGGAGACGATTCTGTACGTGATTGTGGGCAGCTTTCCCGCAGTCGTTGTGTTTGAAATGGTTAGTGGCATACGGTCAGGTCAGATCGAGTCTGACTTGGTGGGCCCCGACCTTTACCGTGTTACATGTGTGGCGCACAAGCTTTACGTCATCGTCAGTACAACATGTCACGAACCTGGGAGCACTTGCTATTTCATACAAATTGTAAGTTCTTACAAAAAAACGCTACAATTTGTACCCAGGTACAAAAGTCACTTTACGCAGTTACAATTGTGAGTGATACAATTGTAAGAAGTTACAATTGTGACTGGGTACAATTGTACCCAGCTACAAAAGAAAATTTTGTAACTCGCATTGTAAGAAAGAGAAAAATTGTAGCTGGGTGCACACCGGTGGGACCGTCCTAACTCGACACAATTTGATTGTTTATCCATTATTTGACCCGGGCCCGATTTTTTAAATAATGTTTATCATCTCTAGAAGCAATTTATTTGAAACTAATTTTATCAAACATGCGTTTTCATGGTTGCCTAAGCGAAAGAAAATCGTGCTATCGAAACATTTTCAGCTCTATTGTATCCAGCTACAAAAAAATTGTGACTGGATACAAAATTATTGTGGAAAGTGGATTTACAGTTGCTTGTAACTTTTGGCTACAATTTGTAAGTTTTTATTGTATGAAATAGAAAGTGCTCCCTGGTCTCCCGCAGCAGATGCACCAAAGTAATGCTGGCTGCTGGTAAGATAAGATCACTCTGCTCCTCGATCCGACAACCGGACTTACTTTTTTGCCTTTGACGTTTCTACCAAAGAGACTGTATAAGACTGCATAATGTCTGGGAAATCGTAGTGCGCAGTCACGTGATCAATAGGCAAGCAGGCCCGCCCCTCGCTACCGCCCTTGTGTCACGGAGAAACAGCGGTGGCCAAAACAGTGGTCTTTGAAAAACAGCAGGCACCTGTGGATATTTGCTGGTGGGCAGTGTAGGCCTAAGCCTAAAGGCCTGACCACAAACCAAAGCCCAGGCGTAAGAACGACGGCCAATGTACCCGGTGTTTTGCCCGTGTGCTCCCTATCATAATATCTGATGACATGTTTCGCAGACGAACTACAACGGTCTGACGACAGTAGCGTGCGCAGCGATATGCTACGTGGTTGGTATTGTGTTCTTCAAATCCGATGGTGTCGTACCCTTTGCGCACGCCATCTGGCATTGCCACGTCGTCGCTGGTCGGTTTGCCAGTTTATTCCTTTTTGTGTTTTTTTCGAACTAGACGGGACCCGTGCCTACGGCCCGGCTACAGCGCCGCGCCCGTGCCGTGCCCCCCCCCCCCCCCGAAGACCCGTTAGCATACCCAAAGCTACCCGTGAAAATTGACCCGTCTGCCCTTCCGAGGGAGGGGGCCACAGACACACAGACATACGTCTTCCTGTTTTAGTAGTATAGATTCTGTTGATTGGTCCAGGCTAAGTGCCGCCGCCGCCGCTAAACGCTGAAGTACACTAGTTAGTCCCGCCCGATTGGGTGTTGATCCAATAGCCGACCAAGTATTGTGCGACGGTTCAGTCCCGGGGCACAGGTTCAGACCCGGCCATTCAGACCCGACCGATTCAGGCCCGGCTGGCTCCTATGCCTATCAATGGGTCAAATATTGTGCGTGACACTACAGTAGGCACCACATTGTAGGAAGAAAAAAAAAAAAAAAAAAAAAAAAAAAAAAAACTATGTACATATGTACATGTGCTGTGGTGCCGTACCTTCTAAACCATCTACTACGTAATGCTTTCTTATTGAATCCAGGTGCATTACTGCAATACATCGCAGTTTACGTGCACTTACTCTCGCGTGAAACATCAGCGAACAACACAAATAATCTCCTGTCATCAGACGTTCACGCTGAACATGTTGAGTTGTAAAAATATTTCTCACGTTTTTTTCATTTTTGAAGATTTAGACAGGGAGTTCGCATTTCCTTGGGCTGAATTTGAGCAGATTGTGCAGCTTAACACTACTGGCATAATTTAAAAATATTTCTCTGTGATGATATTGAAAGTGTGATTCGCGACATGAGAAGAAATTGTCTCTACTTCGTTTTTTTTTCAACTTATATCGGTGTGCGCGTCGTATGTAAAGGCAAACTACATCAACACGAGCCCGATTTCGAAGGTGGTGTGTGTTCAAAACGAATAGAAAGAGAAAATCATCATGCTCCACTTTGTATTCTTCAGCGTGTAACGTTTCCCAAATCAGCAGCCAAGTCAGAATGTTTCACTATTCTGCTAGCTGCGAAATCGGGCTCGTGTTGGCGTAGTTTGCCTATATACTCCAACCACGAACTCATGAGACGACTTATTTTGAAGTTGACTTGAACGGATCCAATAATGTTCCGGTTCCACGTATTTCGGAAATGAAAAAAAGAGAAACGCATGTATTTTTTAAAAAACGTAAATTCCCTTTTGACTCCCAAAGCATTTGTGTGTTGAACGTTAAACAACGTTGCTGTTCGCGTAAGCACGCAACAAATTGAGGTCAGCCAGCTGGAACTCGTCCGTCATCATGTCTCTCAGCCCAAATTCTTTCTTTTGTTTGCGAAAACCCGTTTAGCCGGCGCATTTTTTGAATCTGGCCAAGCAAGCTTTAGGGTGATATTTTCGAAACGGTGTAAAGGTCAGTTGGGTGTAAAGGTCGGTGGAAAGCTCGGTGTGAGAAAGTTCAGTGTAAGCTCGGCGTAAGCTTGAAATATTGCACGCTGAGCAAGCAGCAGACGCGCGTTTCTAAACGAAAGGTCAACTTTAGCAGTCTGCTGTGCAAGTGTAAATAGTTTGTTTGCAATATTGTTTGTTTAGGCTGGTTGCACAAGCGTTTTTAAACTATATGTATGAATTTCGTAACCTTTCATGGAGCCGTTGTGATTTCGTGCTGCGATCAGTTAGTGACGTCAAAATTTTTGGCACCGCCGTCAATGAATGTTCAATTTCTCAACAGCACTGCGGCGAGATGTTAGGTAACTTACAAATATTCCTTTAAAATGTTTGTGCAACCAGCTTAAATGAACCAGTTAGCAAAAAACGCTTTACGCTTGCACAGCAAACTGTCAAAGTTGACCTTTCGTTTAGAAACGCGCGTCTGCTGCTTGCTCAGCGTGCAATGTTTCAAGCTTACGCCGAGCTTGCACTGAACTTTCTCACACCGAGCTTTCCACCGACCTTTACACCCAACTGACCTTTACACCGTTTCGAAAATATCACCCTTAAAAAGAGTCGTCTCATGAGCACGTTGCTGGACTATAATACTTAATGCTGCATGCAATGCTTGAGTCATGCTAGGTATCGGTATGATTTGCCAACGTTAATATATGCAAGGCACATCTGTTGGGCTATTGTTTCGCCCGAACCATTTTTTTCATGTTTTTTGGGCGCGCCCATGTATGTAGGTCAGTGCATGCACGGTCTTGAAAAAAATTATCTCTGAGGCCCGGCATGGGTTTGCATGGGCGCCCCCGTATCAGAGCGGTACTCACGCTATGCGCACAGCGATCTGAACAAAAATGCAACAATATTAGCGATCTGACTTTTTGAATTTTGAATTTCCCGCTGGTTTTTCAACGCAATTTCTAATTAGCTCACCTGTGTGTGTTCTGATATTAAACACGCGTATAAATTTTTGTTGTTTGTGTCATTATGAAAACGTGTGTGCGCAGTGTCATGTATGTACCTAACGTAGCCCTGTGATCTGATCTTACTTAAATGTGCATGATTGTTTCTCAAAGAATTCTGCTGAGATTTATACTTTTTGCCCCACATAATTTTTCCACCCTGAGATTTTGTTTCAAATATATAGGCCACGTTGCGCATTCTAGTCATTATTGTTTTCGTTCACATTTTTTAAATGTTTTTTGATATTCTGTTCTTTTGCCCCTCTGTGAGTTGAGTGCTGCTTCGGTCTCAATTTCTCCCGCTTTACCTTTTTCCTCAATTCCTCAAATCCGGTGTGTGCGTGTGTGTGCGAGCCTGTATTTGGCATGTCAGTGAACTTTGTCAGCATGAATTTTCAGTGTATAGTCCATCCATCAGCTCATGACACTGTTTGTCAGCTGAAAAGCTTGACAGGATCAACAATTTTTCACAACGGAACCTGAACCTCCTAAACAAAAGTGCCATGAGCTGATGGCTGGACTATACTCAAGGCTTCCAATAACGCAACGTAACACACGATGTAGAGGCATAGGCGAAAACGCTTGCTGCCATGTCTTTGCTGACATGGGTAAAAATGAATAGAAGAGAAATTAATACATGTAAATTGTGTATGTTTTTGTCCTTTTTGCGAATCCCCGACTTATTGAGTCGTTTTTTCGTCTTGTCAGCAATGTCTGCAAAACTTTTCAATGACATCCACATGCCAATTGCTGTTGCGAGCCACTGTATAAAAAGAATTATGCCGAACACAAAGAAAATAATTCGACTGTTGCTTGTGCTTAGGCAAAATAAGTTTTCATTCTCGAAATTTCGTCAGGAAACGTTTTCGATTTCGTCTGAAGCACAAACCACAATTGAAATGAAGTGAAGCGATATCACAAAGTGGATGACGTTTCCAACTATTGGTGCTATCAAAACAGTGTTTATGTAATTGCGTACAGGACAAGTAAAGTTCACTTTTGTTTACATATTTAATGGAGCGCCACCTGTTTTGTGCGAATGCATAGAAAAGCAAACAATGACCGAATCAGTGGCCTCTGTCAAACAGTTTCACACCTTCTTCATTCGAAGTTTTGCTGTGTAGCTAAACGATTAAAATAAACCGAAATAAAATTTGTGAAAATTGACCAAAATGAAAACGCTGATGCACTTTTCATCGATCGCCACTTGTTTGATTTTCACGCAGCTAAGCGGTAAGTCTTTGATCTGGAAGCTTGAAGATATTAAGATGCGACATGACAAGATCAGAGCAAAACGTACCCAAAAGAAACTGCTGATTCACTCGTTCATTCAATTTTTTTCAAAAAAATTAGGTCGGACACGAGATGACTGCAACGGGTGGCATGGAACAAGTTGGAGACCCAGTTCTTTCATTCTGTGATCTTGTTGGGGAGCGAACCGCTCTGTCAGAAGATCTTTGTTTAAATTTTGAATTTCCCGCCCAGCAGGTGCATTTGATTGGCCGGAATGCGTCGACTATCGTCCGACCTGGTGGTGCGAACAGCGAATCAACATGACGCTCAGAACGACTGGCCGGACCGACTGCAATGCCGACTTTGCATTCCGATGGAAATTCTGCTGCGCAACGTGCACCAACACATGTGCCGTTATTTGTTGATTGATTTTACCACTTGTGATTTTTGACACTTTTAGATTTTCGAAACTGTGGGGCTAGTGTATGCACACCACATTTCGTGGGAATGCTCCACCCCTTGCGTTCAGCGAGATTTTCCTTATGTACTCATGCAGTGGTATACTGTAAGTCGGTATTGAACTTGGTTCATTTGTTCACCACTGGTGATTACTCGAAAGATCGCTAAGCGTTGGGTGGCTCACCATTCTAGGTGGATACGCTGAAACTACATATCTGCCTAAAATTAAAGTTTGTGTCGTCAATGTCTATGACACCGAATGGCATGGGGTATGAGTTTGCACGCAGTGATGTTACAGCCCAGCAATAGATCTGCTGGTGGGGCTTTCTGGAGGCAAATTCGCCAGAGGCGTTCGCACTGACGAGCCCTGGCGCCTCGGTGTCTGTCTGCGAAAGCAGGGCGAAACAGACCAGCATTACTGCACTCAGCACACGTGCTGCATTTCAGTACGTTCATTGGATCAGACCGATGACGCCTCAACAATGCTCGAGTCATTCTCGACGTGCGACGACGTTAAAAACGCATTCGGATTTTGCACAAAGGTGCTTCTTTTCGTCGTCCATGGTGTTCGCAACAAAATTATTTCAAGTTCACAAAAGATGTCCGAAATTTTGCCGGAGCGCAGGTGCTGCACGGCACGGCCGGCCGCATCAACTGTGACTCGATCGATGCGCTGACTCTGTGCCGAAAAACGTGTGGATACTGCCATCCGGACAGATTCAATGATTTATTGGGTGCGTTCGTCGGAATAATTTCACAGTTTTTCGGTTTTCTGTTTTCTTTTAAATCTCGCTCCATGCTATAATTTTGTTTTCCCAGGTTGCACCAACAACATCACATGTGACAGCGATCGTGATTGTAATCGGGGATTCTTTGTCGGCGCCGGCAAGTGCTCACGACCGACTTGTGACTGTGCTGGTTAGCTGACCGAATAGGTTTGGGGGGCCTCACTCGGTGGGGGGTAACTGACGGAATAATTCCCGTTTCGGCAACATATCCTTTGTGATTCAGGCACTCCTTGTGACCAATTCGACGATCGTGTGTGTGAAACGGATGCGGACTGTGGTGGTGTGAGGGACACGTGCCAGCCAACCAGGAATGTGTGCTCCTGTCCGAGTGAGTTACGCATTTCGTCTAATCGTTCACAAAAAAAGTCACGATGCTGTTTATTGCAGCAACATCTTTTCGGCGGCACTATAAACCTGCGCATCTGCCCCATGGATCGACAGTTTTTTCTAATAACGGAGTAATTCCCCCCTATTTGGTTTCAACGGTTCCATAGTTATCCTGAAGATTGTGGAGCAGAGAGCTTCGAAACATTCAATCCAACCGACTTGGCATAGATTCAAAGATTCTAACATGCTATTCACTCCATACGAAGATTCATTACGGACTCATTGGCACTGCAGACGGTCGAGTGGTGCCAAACCATGATTTTATGCCAGGTTGTGCGCCACCCACGCGCGCCTGTTTGACGGACGGTGACTGTAACGGAGTGATGGGTTCGTGTCGTAGAGCGAACGCGACAGCACCGTGTGGCGGGGAGACTGTGTCTAATGACACGATGCTCAATGATGCCAGTGCACAACGAAAACAGCACAAGTGCACTTGCTCCTGGTGTCCGTGTGAGTGGAGGCGTTTTGGGCATTTATACGTATTGCGCCTCGCATCTGAAAAATGGGCTAACTCCGAGTGTGCATTGTGCACGCAGTTGACTTGCATTTCACAAACATACAACATCGAAAAGTGTCCAAAATAGCATATATCAGTTGAAAGCATTCTGTTTGACCATGAATTGTTGCGCCTTGGCACAATGTATACCCTGCGGTCACTAATTTGAACTGGAGGCTGGAACACGATTCACAGGGTGTGATAAAATTTTTAATCATGCGCACAGGTCGCATGTACGATAAGAATGGATCGGTTTGGTCAAAAATATTTTGTGTCGCTTCACGTTCCGTTCCGTTGCCGCTCAGCTTTGATGTCGATCGAGTAAATCAGTCCTCCTCCCCCACACAGCCTGTCCACAACACACCCTCTGTCGAGCCAATGACCCGAACGCATGTGGTGGTCAACGTCAGGCGTGTCGCAACATGTTCAACATGGCACAATGTCGCAGCGATGACGGCACATTGTGTCGATGTCACTGCAATCGTGAGTGACCCTAAATGTCGACTAACATGCTCGATATGACCCGCTTTATGACCCCATGGAGCGTCTATGTATATGTCAACACCCCATTAGCACATAACATACCATAACACCCCACTAAACACCTGTCATTATTTATGGTTTCGTCGTTACTGTCCAGCTTATGCGTGTTGTTGACGTTACCATGTTGCTTCTGAGGCAATAAAAACCTTGAACCTTGAACCTTGAACATGTGAGTTGGCAACAGATCCCTGTGTAATACACAGTTGCCCAACCGGGGGTGCGAGTCATGAGGTCGCGTGTGCAGCTCCTTCTTTTATGGCATGGTCTCGACCTTTGATCGGAAAATTCCGATGTTGCCGACCAAACGTAAACAACAACTTAAACGCGTTTCACGCTACAACAATATCATAAATCACTAGCGGATATCGCACTGATTCATTATTGTGTGGCATTTGGGGTATAAAGACGCGAACTTTCAAACAAGCACCAGCAGAAAATAACTTTTGATCAAAAATGAGACAAACGCAGTGGATAATGACTTTTTGCATATGGCCCCCTCCTTTGGCCAACAGCTGCATCCGCCACTCTGTCATCACGCATTCTTATCTCCCCGGCCTGATGTTTCAGCCCTCGTATGTATGGACATGGCCGCGTGCACGTCGCTGGATTCAACTGAAATCTGTGGGCACGCTGATTTCTGCAAAGTGATCACACCGACGTTCGATGAAAACAACGTCACAATCGCTATGGCAACGTCGGAACGCGTCTGCACCAACGACGATCAAATGTGTCATTGTGACTGTTCTAGTGGTTGGTGGTATGCTGCTAGGTTAGAACTCGCGCGTTGAAACACTATGTGATCCCAATGCGGATTTGGCTGCTGACTTATGCTTGGAAGGACTTAAACGGAAAACTCGAGTGCTAGAATGTAACGAAAGCTAAGTGTCGTTTCACACCTTTCAAAATGATTGGGTACTCTTTACACTCGCCATTATAGTTTTAGAATTACTGAGTGTAACTTTATTCTGCGAGCCCTCATCTACACTTGTGTCGAATTTTGTTAGTTTCTGCTCATTGGCCGGAATGGCGAAAAAGCTTGCAATCCACAAATTAATTCCAACTAATTCCAATGGAACTAATTCCAATTTCAGCCAAAGGTGTGAATCACTGCGCCGTTGTCGATGGTTCGGATTGCGAGGGTGCGGGCAAACAGAAATGTGCGCTCCACGGCGGACAATGCAAACCCGTGGAGAAGAGGTGCAATTGTAAAGGTACTGTATATGGAACGAGAAGCATCAAAAATGTTTTTTCACGTTGCTGTAGCTCCACCAGAATCCCTTCCGATTCACGTATAGGTCCCAACATTGAGCCCGGCTACAACTACGGTCATTGCGATGTACGGGACACGGCATGTACACATGAAGGTGGCGAATGTCAAAAGGACCGACGCGCCGTTTGTTTGAATCGAGCGCACACGCGCAAATGCGCCAGCAATGATACAAATTGTAGCTGTCAATGTCCGGGTATGCGTGTTTTTTATGGCTGTTGTTCGTTGAAAAGGATGACGCGTTCTGGGGCCACCATCAGCGAAACATCGGTCAGGTTGACGGTGAACAAACATTGGGTGTTTGTTTGACATCAGATATTGAAACTGCTGCTGCTGCTTGTTTTTAACATGCTGTTCTTTTAAGATTAATTATGATTTTCAGTGTGTCGCGAAGGCACCCGTTGCGATCCAGACACATTGGACTGTGGCGCAGGCGCTTGTTTGAATTCGGCGTTGACACGACCATGCGACAAAGATGATGACCATTGTAGATGTGTGTGTCCAGGTGAGTTGAATTTGTTCACCTTTTGGTTGGAGGTGTCACCGATATTTTTTGTCTTTGTTGCCTCATTTCTGTGACCCACACAGACACATATGTACCATACACGCGCGTATGTACTTGAGAAGGCCGGAACATCGGTGAGCTATGTATGTACAATCGCTCTCTTCCAGGATTTAGTTCTCGTTCCAGTTCGAAATGCTCTGTGCGATAATATACAGAAATTTAAAATAACCTGATACATAGTTTAAATTTGTTAACTTGAAAAGAAAATCCATTCGTTATCCTCCTGAGGCGCTCAATCGATATCTTCATTAAAGGGCTCGGGACACAACCGAAGGAAGGGCAGCAGAGCGTAGTGTTATACATCGTTCGAAAGCACTGTGACAGTATATGTCACGCACAAATGTTAAGCTCCTTAGAGATTCACTACCTCTTGGTAGAGCGACTTTTCGTTCCAGAGAAAAGTGAATTTTTTCACAACTTGAAACGACCGGTGCAGAAACCCCAAATAAGTTGAAAGTCAAGTAACACGTGGATAGGATTACAACAGCTTCTGGATAACTTATCATGAGAACTTCAGTCGCTCAAAGCATTGCTTCACTCGGTGAGGGTGCGAAATGTTCCAAAAATCGGCCACATTTTTCGAAAACACAAGTTTGTCTCTAAATTTTGAGGCCGCGCTTTGTGTTGCAGAAATGAAAATGCAATAGAAAAATAGAGCATTTTCGAAAGTACCAGAAAATAAGGTTTTTAAATTTGGAAACACTTAGATAGCGGCGTGACAGGCCGAAAAAGACCTAAAAATTGCCACTAAACTGCATAGTTGCAGTCATTGACGGAAATGTGATGTAAATAAGCCACGTATTGCATTGCATTGGAAACGAGAAAGTCAGATAAACGCACAGTCCAACAATCCAGACAAGTCTCAAGACTTCAACCCCCATGGTCCGGCTGCTGCAGCCACGCCAGCCTGGATAAGATATTTGACTATAAGTCGTTACTGTTAAGGATTATTGTACATTTGATAGCATCAAACGATGTAGCTTCAACCTAGCTATCGAACGATATATAACATGCCCATACTATCTCTTACTATGGACAACAAACGGTCAAAATTCCGAAATCGGACACGGTGACGTGACGGTTCATTCCAGAATCGTCAAAAAAGCAATTTTTCAACCTCTGCCCTTAAGCGTAAGAATTTATTGGGGCTTGTTATATATCATTCGAAAGCCAATCCCGAGATACATTGTTTGGTGCTATCACATTTACAATAGCTGTTAACAATAAGCATTTATAGCTGAATATCATATTCAGGTTAGTATGGCTGCCCCGAGAGATCTGTGGACGTTGGGGTCTTCGGACCGTGATAGGTTGTTAAACCAGACGTTTCTCTCAATTTTTTGTTTCGAATCCGATACAATCTGTGGCCTTTATGTGTCACAATTCTGGCGACGAATGTAACCACCTAGTTTAGCGCCAATATAATGGATTTTTAGGCCTGTCGCGGAGCTAGCCATGAGTTAAAAAATTTAAAAACCTTATTTTCTGGTACTTTCGACGATGCTCTATTTCCCCATTGCATTCATATTTCCGCAGCGCTAAGCGTGGCCTCAAAATTTAGGGACAAACTTGTGTTCTCGACAAATATGGCCGATTTTTGGAACGTTTCGCACCCTCACCGTGTGAAGCAATGCTTTGAGCGATTGAAGTGGTGATCGTAAGTTGTTCAGAAGCCGTTGTAATCTTATCCACGTGTTACTTGACCTTCACCTCATTTGGGGTTTCTGCACCGGTCGTTCCAATTTGTGCAAAAATTCACTTTTTTCTGGAACGAAAAGTCGCTCTACCAAGAGATAGCGAAGCTCCAAGGAGCTTAAAATTTGTGCGTGACATAGGCTGTCGGAATGCTTTCCAACGGTATGTAACAATATGTCCTGCTACCCTTCCTTCGGTTATGTCCCGAGCCCTTTAAGTCAACTTTGCGGAAGTTCGTCTGTCAGCAAGCGTACAAACGCGAAGCGCTCGGTGCAATGCGGCTGTAGCGCAGTGCTGCATTGCAACCCCATCCAGGTGGCGGATCCGGGGTCGGAGCAGTTTTCTGCATTCCATATGTTTTAAAATGTTTCTTCATTTTATCTCAGATTGTACGCATGGTGCTGCGTGTGCCAAGTCGCCCGACAGTCAAACGTGTGGCGGCCGGCCGCAGTCGTGCAAAAGTCAATGCAGTTGTGTCGCTGATAAGTATATCTTATTCCCTTGAGTCGCCTATGGATGTTTTCTCGAGATCATGGTCGTAACAAAATGTTGGCACACACCGCCGTTTTTCTCGTTTTATGTGACTGTATTCTTCTTAATTGTACATCCCTCCTTTCACGTGAGCGCCTCACCTTTGGTAACCTTCGATTGAAAAGAGAACAGAACAAGAACAAGACATCTTTGGTTGTGATTCGATTTGGCTTTGTGGGCACGCAATGCGTTAGATCTGTGGATACAGTTTCGGCCCATAATGCCAGACTGTAATGGCGCCCTGGGTCTAAATCGTATCGTTATTGATCTATCATCTTTTGTGCAAACCACGTCCACAAGGCAGCACCCAACAGTGCATCTTGGTTATGATTTATCAGGATCAGTACAAAGCTTCCGAAATGCTCGTAAAATATCTATCTATGACCTGATTGGACAGTGGTCGTTTTTGCTTAACGAGAGACAAAACCAAAAAATGAATCTGCCTGCACCAGCAAGCTATATAATCACCAGAATAGTCGACCTCCTTGGTGTTACAATGGTCGATATCAAACTTGATGATCGGATATGATCAGATCGGTCTAGGTAGTCACATCACATTAATGTGATTGGGTGGAATTCAGAAAACAAAGTCAAGCTCACCGTCAAGCTCAACGTCAAAGTTCAACGTCAGATGTTTCGGCGTCACGCTGGCTCGTGCAGCAGTCGCGATTTTCTAAACGAAGGGTCAATTTTGACACATTATTGTGCAAGACTGGATGCTTATCTAGCCAAAATATTATTATAGGGATGTAACAGAAGCGTTTTGTGAGAGTATTTCTGAGTTTCATGATTTTCTGAAAAGAGGCAAAGAAATGAACAGACGATCACCAACGGGGGTGTAAAAAAATTTGACCACGGTCAATGATCGCCACATTAGTTCAAAACCATTAGTCAGAAATTATTATAACTCAGAAATAAGCTTCTGAACCGCTTGCTACGTCCTTACAATAACAGTATCCCGAGAAACGCATCCAATCATGCACAATAATGCGTCAAAATTGACCCTTCGTTTAGAAAATCGCGTCTGCTGCACGAGTCAGCGTGACGCCGAAACATCTGACGTTGAACTTTGACGGTGAGCTTGACTTTGTTTTGTGAATTCCAGCCATTGGATGTGACTAGGCAGTCACATTGATGTGATGCGACTATAGGTATAGTAGTTCTCTTTGCATTACAGGTTTCATATTGACGTTTGTCGGTTGATTATAATATGCTTGATTCCGTCAATATGACGATCGATTTGTTTGTCATTTGTAACCGCATTCGACTCTGTTCACTTTATCCAAGAGCATCGCTTTGTCGATTCGAATCCGGGAACAAAAATCACCATGCCCGTTATTCAATCCACCATCGTTGTATTGCTACTGCTTTGCTGTTTGGTGACGGTGCGCAATGTTGCAACGGAGAGGTTCGGTTTGATCAACCATGCTGCATTGCAAATTTCAGAACTAGAAAAAAAACAAAAACAGGGCGGTGCGCACAATAAGCTTTGCAGCACCGACGAAGAATGCGCATCGATAAAGGTATCGAGCCAAATAGGAGCACCAATCCACTACGAACGAGTGTGCTACACGACATCTGAAAATATCAGCTATATGGATGCGACGAACCACTGCCAGAAACAGACACCGGATGGATTCGAGAGGGGACAGTTCACCACAATTACCGACAACGACACGGAATTTTTCAAAATACTGATCAAACAGGTTGGCTGTCATACTTATCGTACAGCAAGTATCTTGAGTAGGCTCATATGACAACAACGCAGATTGGTCTTTTCTGGACTGAACATGTAAGGCCGTATCTACATTCAAGGCACGTGGACTTGGCTGGCTTGGGCATCGATAAATTTTGGTTGACCTGCGGTTTGTGATCGGGGTGGCGCATTGTAATTTCGCCCAGCGTAAAAGTTGTTCATTTGGCGCAGGGTTAAGCTGGTCGAAATTGGTGCGCCAACTCTATTATCACAAAGTGTACCGCTCATTGCCTGTGCCCAAGCCAAGCGCATGCCAATACAGGTTTTCCTTCAAAGCTGCAACGGCTTCAAGATGTTTCAGAACCCCAAATGTAGGGAAGACGCCCGTCACACTGTATTCTGGTCACGTAAGGGCACGTGCAGTGGTGACCACCATCTGTGTTGCGTTCGAAAGTGCGACCGCAAGTACACGACACAAAACTGCGGCATGGCAAACTACGCGCTGACCGTGTGCAAATTTGAATTCAAGCAGGGTTGGTGAAGCCTTGGCCTTGCGGTTGGGCTTAGGCGTTGTCCTTCGGGGGGTTGTTTCAGTGTGGTTGCGGTTAAGATCCTGGGTTATGGTTTGGGAAAGACAAATTATGTATGTACTTTGGGATGGGTGCTGATTCTGGACGCCGGTTTTTTTGGAATACTGCGGCGTGGTATATAAATCGTCGTATTTGGCTTGGGACACTTCGGCATATGGTGTCATAATAATTATTCCGCCGAGTAAAAACACCCTTTTCGCAGAGCCCACAACGACGACCACATTAATGCCTACGACTGCGATGACAACCACCGAAACGACGTCAACAACAACTATTGCGCCTCAAACTACTACCACCGAAAGTACAAAGCAGAGTCTTTCTGCCACATATACTTGACTTGTGGAATCACATCCGCCTTAGATTCTGACGGCACCTTTGTATTGTAGTTTTGTATCACAACTTCTGGTAATTCGATATCGCAACACTATGCATATTTTTGTTAGGTGTACCGACATCTACGTCACCTGCTACAACGACGGTAACCGACACAAGCGAGAAAAGTTGGTTTTGATATGTGACTATAAGTTGCCGAAATGCGCATTCTTGTTTGCCCCAATAATATGCGGCGATGAATGCGATGATACCCTATTGCACGACGGTTCGTTACCCGCCATCAAGCATGCGACTTTATTTTGGCACTTCACTTAGGCATCGAGCACACCACGACCTCGCAATTTCAAACGATCTCGACAACAGCAGCAAGTTCAAGTGAAACATCACCTTACGTCACAACCATCGGGGAAACACCAAGTCGGTTGAAGTTTCGGCAGCAATCAGAGGCTTTATTCCTAATTCAACACCACCTTGTCAGGCTATCCGACTTCTACGTCCAGCACAGGCTCTCCAACCACTAACGTGACCACAGCCATCGAAAGTGGGTGTGCTTCAAAACACGTTGTGCGCTTTCCATATGCACTTCAGTTCCTTCAGCCTTATACACTACAGCTATTCAATTCGTGCTTTTGATTTAATGTGTCTTTTCGGCAGTATATTACTATTCCGCGACTTTTCAGGCCCGGAAGTTCAGGCCCGACCTTTTCAGGTCCAGTTTTTCCGGCCCCGCCGATTCAGGCCCAGCATATTTGACCCATTTATAGGGTTATGCTCCAGCCGGGCCTGAATGGCCGGGCCTGAACCTGTGCCCCGGGACCGAACCGTCGCATAATAGTACACCGACCAGCAATTGCGTAGACAATCGCAGGCTCTACTCCATCGCCAAGTGCCCCATTCCAATTGGACCTGATTATCGTAAGCGTAATCATCGTGGCAATCGCACTGTTTCTGATGGCCATCGGTTGTGTGCTCGGCTGTTTGTGCGTGAAATGCAGACAAGCGCGGCCACAGCCACCACCAACTGATTTGAATATCGATCAAATTGTGATTCAACCGGCGGCGAAACTTGCTGAAGGTTGTTGATGCACTGTGATTTATTTTGTTGGGCGCTTCTAGAAGGTACTCCGCATTGAAAAAATTGGCGGTGTGCTGAACATGACCTCTTGTCTAAGATCACCTAAAAGGTTACAGAGTTATACTCTGACAATTCTTTTGGGAGAAACTTTTCAAACGCGTTGCCTGATCCGTAAAGCGCATGATGCGTGCACTGGCTATCGCGGTCACGTGACTTCTGCAGCCAGTGCACGCATAACGCGCTTTACGGATCAGGCAACGCGTTTGAAAAGTTTCTCCCAAAAGAATTGCCAGAGTATATGTAATTGTATGTATGTTCAGTCACCAGCGGTCTCGATCTCGAGCCGAGCCAACTCGACCAATGTACAGGTATGTACACAGTTTTGCCATAGCTTAAACTTTGGAACCAATAACGTGCATGTTATGTTGCGTGCATCGTTTCATTTCACACTGAGCTGAATTACGCAAAACTACGAACCAGAGACGTGTTGCTGATTACACTTCAGAACCGTTCGACCAAGTCAGAAATGAGCAATCAAAGAAGGCCGAACAAAAAAGCAGATCCGAAGACATCTTTAACGATCATGATCATGAGTAGAAGTGTGCAGTTCTCAAGAATTATTTTGTAGTTACGACACGACTGAAATTAAGGGTATCTTGCTTGTATTGTTGTGTTAAGAATGAGCGTTACACGTATACTCCATGTACAAATCAGCATTCTCTTTGTTTCCCTGTACATATATTCAGCGTCATCTTTTCCACCGATATCACTTCCTTACTATTGTTCTTGGATGGCACTTTCAGAACAAAAAGACTGAATGATTTTCGGGTCAAAGCAACCTATAGTATAGTCCAGCCACCAGCTCATGAGACGACTTTTTTTAAAGCTTGCTTGGCCGCATTCAAAAATGCTCCAGATACACGTGTTTTCGCAAACAAAAGAAAGAGATTGGCTGAGGGAGATGATGACAAGTTCCAGCTGGCTGACCTCAATTTGCTGCGTGCTTACGCGAACAGCAGCGTCGTTCAGCACACAAATGTTTTGGGAGTCAAAAGGGAATTTACGCACCGAGTGGAGAGCGTGTTTTTAAAAAATACGTGCGTTTCTCTTTCTTTCATTTCCGAAATACGTGGAACCGGAACATTGTTGGATCCGCACAAGCCAATTTCAAAAAAAGTCGTCTCATGAGTTCGTGGCTGGACTATACATACATATGTAACGAGATTTAAATGGCACATTATTTTAGGCATACAGTATATACTACTATGTATACTAGAATTTGACTAGCTCGTTGTGAAATGATAGCGTGTCATGAAATGTCGATCAAATATACTATCACCTAATAGGCATCCAGCTTGGCATAAAATAATCACTGGGTTCGAGCATTTTTTCCAACGTGCTACCGGATCGAGGCCAACCAGCGAAATACGTAACGTCGCCACCCGTCAGGTACGCAATCCACCACGAAAATGTGCCCTGAAATTATTGACTTCACTTTCATTCGTGTAATTTTTCGACACCAGCCTCATTTGGTTACACGCTTGCATTGCTTGCCGATGGCCTGGCTCAAAGCTTATTGTATCTCGAACTCGAATTGTATCACGGGTCGATATGTGCAAGGCGAACCTGGTGTTCAAATATGCCAAAAGCCTTACACGCGAAATAGAGTTGTTAGTTAAAACTTCACGCCAGGCCCATCATCAGGCAAGCCAGCAGCGCCCAGTAGGCCATAAATTGGCCGACTTGATATTTCATAGCCAAATTGCACTATCAATCATTACAATCAAACTGTTGCATGTAAGCCTGTTGATGAAGATGTAATGAAAAATCAAAAAATCGATTTAAAGGACAATTATTACCCATATACAAATAGTTTATTCTTATACCAATCACCTGCGACATGATCGTATGATTTGTCATCGTCAGGACGCCCATGTCGACTTCGCGATAACCGGAATCGACAAAATAAACGTCCTGAAATTAAAATAACGCACTTGATTGATCTGGAACAATTATGCCGTGTCATCGAAAACTTTTCAGACACCTGAAATTCTTCAAATCGCGTTTGACTCCATCTCATCTCATCGCTCGCCAATAGGAACAGAACGTTGGTATATTTGGCCCGGAAATGGTCCATGGCTTTGCTGAAGTTTTCTCGTTTTTTTTACCTTTTGTTCCATGATGATTATAATAATTTTCATGAAACACCACTGATCCCGCCAATGCATTGCGGGAAACGCTAGTCCAGTTTCAAAATTGACTTCCTTTTTTCGCTGGCTTAGGCTTAGGCTTAGGCATAGGCTTATTAGGTTTATGCTTAGGCTGGGGACAAACCCTAAGCAAACCCACAATTCAAAACCTTCTATCACGAAATCGATGATTTACGTTTCTATCGCTCAAAGCAACTGGACTAGCTTTTCCCAACACATGCCCCACCGATAGTAGCGCATCGGCGCCACCACGTGCCCGTGTTCAATGTTTCGCAGATTCCAGGTCATATCGATCCCGTGCCGAACATGGAGTCCGACAAAGGTTAATGTTTCAGTTAGTGCTTCCAGTCTTTGACCGGGAGTCGAGCCATTGGAATACCCGTTTTCTCGGCTCAGACTGCGGTTTCGCCATTCTTCTATGATTTGAACGAGTCTCTCATGCGCCCTCCTTTGGATATCAGGCAGGAATTCAAATTGCTGCGCAATCTGTGCTTGATAGTCAGGGTGGAAATAGCGATAGGATTGGAAATAGGCGTAGAATGTGTGCCTGAAAATACACAAGGTAAAAAGTCGCCTATTGGTGAATCATCGCTGGGAAATCAGACGGCTTGGTCAATAGAAAACTTTGTGGCTGGATCGTGTATAGTCAACGCAAATCGTCGACTCTGGCCGTCAACTCAAGCATAGCCCTGAATGAGTGGGGATTGTACATATGCATGGTATTGGTTGCACAATGACTTTATAAGAATTGGTCAAATTTTTTTCCTGAATCGCAAAGAGGGAAAGTGACGGGGCAATGACGTTGCGTTGCGTGATCGCACACAAAGCATGTAGTAAAGAGAATGTTTCAGACCTGCGTGTTTTGCTGGTTGATTTGCTGGATTATTTTCAGGTGAAAATGTTTTGTGAAAATCACAAATAGCACAGTGGTTTAGAGTGACTGAACGTGAAAATCAGGATAGATTTTGATGAATTCTTATATGGTCATTGTGCGACCAATATCAGGGCTCAGTTGACGATATGAGTTGAGCATTAATATATAAGCCAAAATATAAATATTAACATAATAACATAATTAACATTAATATATAAGCCAAAATTGTTGATCGTTTCAATTGTCCAACCTGTGAATTTCCAAATTTTCCACCACCTCTCCATAGAATCGACAACAGTCTCGAAGCGTTGTCTTATTCCAAGTATGGATCAATTTAGCTGCCAATTCCGGGTCAACCAGCACGGCACCGGTCAGATTGAAGGCACGACGCAGCGGTGTGTCGCCTGATGGATCACGGCGATTTCAGACATATGCGCCGGACTGAGACTTGAACTTTCGAATATGCACTCACTTGAAATCAACAACGTCGCGTTGTATCGGATTGAGAGCGCGTAAAGCGACGCATATTGAAACATTATGTTGCCCTGCCCGGGACTGAACGATATGTTGCCGACAATGTAGTTCCGGTCCGGGACCAGGACTTCGGACTCCTGAGTGTGGCTGGGAATTTCGGCGGTCGGCCACGGTGGAGCGATTGTAGATTCTTCGCCTGAACAAATTGAATTTTGTTAAAATCTTTCTATTTTTCAAAATGAAGCATCAGGTAGCTAGCCTCCTTGTGGAAAGACGCGTATTTTCGACACGACAGCCATATGTTCGATCGGGTCTCTCGTTTCCCATCGAGCATTCGGTTGAGGCTTGTAACCAATCATACACAACCACACAAGCGCGGTGACGATCACACTCGCTGCCAATTCTGAAGAGCGGAACATTTTTTTTGGAAAAGATGTTCACAACAAAGAAACCTCAATCCAGGCCGAAAATTCCAACGTAACTCACTTGTCCAGCGATGCAGCAGGACTCGTTTCATCTTGCTGGTTTTTGAAAATGGCTCATTTTGCACTAGATGTTTATATCTGAGGAGAATTGGCTCTGACCTTGGAAATAAAAATAAATATACAATTTTATGGCACAGCGGGCAGTCTTTGAATCAAAACACAACAACGGGTATGAATATAATATCACGACACGTTGCACATGCGCAATTTTAATCGATTTATTCTGCCTTTTTATCTTATAACTGCGCGCAAAGGTCTGGATTTTGCGCGCCGTTACGTGCATTATGTGCATACTGTATGTGAAAATCTGGGTCAAGATCTCTCTGCCTTGGGTCGGAATTTATCAGTCAATCAACATTTTCTCATAAACATAAATCCGCCTTGCAGCAATGGCGTCGCTCATGTTTTGTTTTATGCTCCATAACGCAATAAAACTTCAAAACAAACCGGCGTTCCAAAATTGAGCCTAAATAGCGTGAAAAATAAGTTAAGTTTAAGTCGGGCAAAAGGGACATGACGCACCCAACTAAAGAGCGTAAAGCACACACACACACAAACCAGTTCAGCACAACACACACACAAACATTGGCTGCTGCTGCTGGCTGCTGGCTGTAACACGTGTATTTCGCGCTGCCTAGTGTCTAGTACATCTATTACACACACCGCTGTGTCGGCCGCGTGGCCTAATGGATAAGGCGTCGGACTTCGGATCCGAAGATTGCGGGTTCGACTCCCGTCGTGGTCGAAAATGTTTTGCGTTTTTTCGCGTTGGTTCGTTGCGCAATAAGTTAGCTGATGTTTCTCCTCAATAAAATGTTGTGCTTTGCGCTTTTATTGTGTAAAAATATCGTATTTTCATTGTATTTTCTCATGGACAATTTAGGATGCGCAAGGATAGAGGTGGGCTTTCAGTAATTTATTCTTGGGTAATATTTTCGAAACGGTGTAAAGGTCAGTTGGGTGTAAAGGTCGGTGGAAAGCTCGGTCGACAGCTCAGTGTGATAGACCTCGGTGTAAACTTGAAACATTCCACGTTAATAACTGGCAATGTTTCACGTTTACACCGAGCTTTCGACCGAACTTTACGCCGACCTTTACGCCTAACTGACCTTTACACCGTTTCGAAAATTCCACCCAAAGTTGTTGAACGGCCAAATGGTATTCCAGTTGTGTACAGTGCTGGCCAAAAGTTTTTAGAATTTTGCCCTGTGGTCAGAAATGTGTCCGGCTGCTGCACGCAGTACAGCTGAGCGAGATCTGTGTGGCATGGATGTGCAGGGCAGTGTACCTGCCACACATTAGTCCAACATCAACCACCAATCTCTGATCCCTCGGGGGCTGGATGCTCAGGAGGGACTTTGGTCCAAATTTGGGGCTGGCCAAAAGTTTTTAGAATTTTGCCCTGTGGTCAGAAATGTGTCCGGCTGCTGCACGCAGTACAGTTTAGCGAGATCCGTGTGGCATGGATGTGCAGGACAGTGTACCTGCCACACATTAGTCCAACATCAACCACCGATCTCTGATCCCTCGGGGGCTGGATGCTCAGGAGGGACTTTGGTCCAAATTTGGGGCTGGCCAAAAGTTTTTAGAATTTTGCCCTGTGGTCAGAAATGTGTCCGGCTGCTGCACGCAGTACAGCTGAGCGAGATCTGTGTGGCATGGATGTGCAGGGCAGTGTACCTGCCACACATTAGTCCAACATCAACCACCGATCTCTGATCCCTCGGGGGCTGGATGCTCAGGAGGGACTTTGGTCCAAATTTGGGGCTGGCCAAAAGTTTTTAGAATTTTGCCCTGTGGTCAGAAATGTGTCCGGCTGCTGCACGCAGTACAGTTTAGCGAGATCCGTGTGGCATGGATGTGCAGGACAGTGTACCTGCCACACATTAGTCCAACATCAACCACCGATCTCTGATCCCTCGGGGGCTGGATGCTCAGGAGGGACTTTGGTCCAAATTTGGGGCTGGCCAAAAGTTTTTAGAATTTTGCCCTGTGGTCAGAAATGTGTCCGGCTGCTGCACGCAGTACAGTTTAGCGAGATCCGTGTGGCATGGATGTGCAGGACAGTGTACCTGCCACACATTAGTCCAACATCAACCACCGATCTCTGATCCCTCGGGGGCTGGATGCTCAGGAGGGACTTTGGTCCAAATTTGGGGCTGGCCAAAAGTTTTTAGAATTTTGCCCTGTGGTCAGAAATGTGTCCGGCTGCTGCACGCAGTACAGTTTAGCGAGATCCGTGTGGCATGGATGTGCAGGACAGTGTACCTGCCACACATTAGTCCAACATCAACCACCGATCTCTGATCCCTCGGGGGCTGGATGCTCAGGAGGGACTTTGGTCCAAATTTGGGGCTGGCCAAAAGTTTTTAGAATTTTTCAGTTTTCGCGTTTACTTCGTCATAGTCGGTCCCATAAGAGTCCTTTATGATTGGAAAGCATATTAGTGGCGTCAGAAACTGTCGTTTTGCCAGTTTGCCTAGTTTGAGTCCAACTGGTCACACCGCGGTCCGGTACCGTTCCTGTCTCTGGTGACCGCGGTGTTCCAAAGATTTCGCAGTAAGTGACGACAGCTGAAAAACTGTTATTGAAACAGTGCCGTCCTAGACTGCTTATTTGGGGGTTTTTAATCAGTGTCAAGATAAGTCAGCGCATAAATGATCTATTGGGCACATAACCGATGTCACCGCGGTCTAGGTCACGGCATCGGTGAGAACAAAAAGTGGTCACAGGGAGTGGCTGGCAGACCAAAAGGTGCATAATTGTGTTGATTCATTAATTGATTCATTAATTGATTCATTCATTAATTGTATCTCATAAGGACAATATTGACCAAAAGTCCGATTATATTCAAAAAACAAACCCAGGCCTGACTGAACGGAAAGGAATAAACTTCATCCAAACCATCTTGCCGCCACTTGCTGCTCTGACAACCGGTTGTAAAGTAAACCTGAAGCTAAACATTTGGACGTTGAGCAAACAATGCTGTTTGGGGAAGCTTTCCAGACAACTAGCGAAGAAAATGTTTTTACCCCTTGCATTGTTGTGGCTAAATTGTGTCTCACCCCCTGCCCACGTTTTCGTCGACGATGATTCGGTGGTTCTCACTCCACTCGTTTCGAATAGGCCTGTGATTATGCTCCTTAATTTGTTTTCACTCAAGTTTCACGGAATAAGAGTCATATGTACAAAAAATCAAGCCGCTCATCCAGTAAGTCTGGACACGATGCAACAGCACATCATCAATTTACCTCGAGAATCGTGCTGAACGTATTCTAAGGCGCCCATCCGCGCACAGAAGCCACAGTGCAATTGGGCAACAGCGAGCGGCAACCTCGCATATTTACCAGACGATGCTTCTTGATGTCAACTGGAATCTTTATATGTCTTGAAAAGTTTCAGACTTCAGATGAAATCAATGCATATGCCTTTTATGAGCATGGGCAGAGAAACTGCGATGGATGGATTCATATGGCGTGAAAAATGCTTGCATCACGTGGAGAACAAATTCGACCAACATCAAAAATGAGGCTATTCCACGCAAAAACTATGGATTACTACGTATATATACATAGTTTGAGTGTTGTTGCATATCGGACAACTAAAAATCGGAATCGGGTACAGTTCTTCTTCAACATTGCGCTTTTTGTATCTATGATGGTTACCGTGATTCAATTGTTTGGTTTGATTTCAGCTAATATGTATCTGACACCCTAACCATGTTCCAATTATCATGATCTTTTTTCCCGCTCACGGTGCCGTGCTGGTTCGTAAAAACCTTAAGAGTTCTTAAAGAAGCAATCACCAGCAGAATCCTACAAAGCCAACAGGGAATTCACAGCTCCGAAGAAAATAAAATAGAAACGGCGCCTGTGGACTTGTATTGCACGCCATTGATCCAAAATGAATTCGCAAAGGGCTACTCCCGATGTGTGAAGTCTGCTTCCATGCAAAGATTCCATGTATGATCATCGACAGCATGATAATATGAAAGCAGAAAGAAAACTAATTAATAAAGCATAGACGTGGAGTAGCAAGGAATTGCTTTTCAGCGAGACTTGTTATACCATTTGTGAAATTCTTATTTTCTGTAATTAAGTCTCAGACAACGCGTTCCCGTCACTAAAGCTAGCCAACGAAACAACTTCAAGAGAATGTCTCTAAATCTCATAAAGAGCCGATTTTCTCTTATTTTGGTTGTTTCCTTCACAATAATTGATCCAAGTTTGTGCACGGTTGACAACTCTTCACTCGCCTTCAACATTACGAGACTCTTGGGCACTCTGCTGGATGGATACGATGCCAAACTCCGACCGGGATATGACGAAGGTCCGATATGTGAAAGTCGTAAACCATCAATGTGCAGTGCGCGTTGCGATTATAATCAGTAAACTTTTTTCAAATATAAAAAACGTCCAGTGACTTACAGAATACCGATAGCTCCAGGTTTGATCCTGCCAGCCTGTCTTTACGGGAAAATTATTGGTTGAATTTTCACTTTAAGAGCGCTCCCTGATCGTTATCATCGACCAGAGCGTGCGAAGTATGGGACCAGTGCTCGAGAAAACTGAGGTTAGGATACCTTACTATTAAACTCGTTTTTCAAAAAAATATGAACGAAAATAAAAAGTTGGTCATGCGAGTTGGTTTTGTGGACTCGTGCAAACGCGTGACGCGTGCAGGGCTTTAGCGATTTCGACCAGAAGTCTAAGACCGCGGCTGCCTGGGTCTCCTCAGTTACATGGACAGCCAGTGACCAGCCGCAAAGACCGATGGTATATACTGTACGTATAAAGAGAGTAGTTTCAGAGCGAGTCTAATATACATACATAGTAGTCTTGGTGAAAACACCGTCACACTCGTGTTAGGGCGGACTTAGGTTGAACACGGAACACGGAAATAATTTACATACAAACCAGTTTCATGGATTTCCGTGTCATGGAAATATTTCCGTGTTCCGTGTTCCGTGACAAAATTTTGAAAATCACGGAACACGGAAATATTCCCGTTCCCGTCCCGACAAATTAAATATCAAAACCGAAAAATTTCCTCTTTCCTAAACTCACCCTCCCCAACAAAAAAAATAATAAATACTATCTATAAAAACAAAGAGAAACTAGTCGTCCTAAACAAACCCTCCTATAGAGCACGCATCGGTAAAAATCACAAAAACAAAAAAAAATAACCAAATGCTAATATATTTTCTTACATATCCACAATATCCCACTAATAACAAATATAAAACAAAACCACCTCAAGAACACAAACACACAACCTCTCGCACCGCCCCATATCAAACTCCCCCACCACTCCACAGAACGAACCTCCACAAAAAGAAAAAAAAAAAAACCCCCCTACAAACGTTGAAACGTGTTAACTGGCATCAAAAAAGTATGCTGATGCGAAGTAACGTTGTTTTTTGATTTCGGATCATCGGTTTATCGTAGCCGCGTCAGGTCCGACACTGATTTTCCGATTCCGACAGTGAAGTTAACACATCTTGAGCCTGGGCCCTAATGGACAGTGGTGAAATTTATAGTTCTAGTCTAACCTATAAATGGAAGACGAATGCAAGCCCACCGATCGCCAAAGGTTGATATTGCTATTGGTTGCACAATGACTTTATAAGAATTGGTCAAATTTTTTTCCTGAATCGTAAAGAGGGAAAGTGACGGGGTGGTGACGTTGCGTTGCGAGATCGCACACAAATCATGCAGTAAAGAGAATGTTTCGGACCTGGGGCAACGTGGTTGATCTGCTGGATTATTTTCAGGTGAAAATGTTTTGTGAGATTCACAAATAGCACAGTGGTTAAGAGTGACTGAACTTGAAAATCAGGATAGATTTGATGAATTCTTATATGGTCATTGTGCGACCAATATCAACCATAACCAATATTTTCATTGCCGACTCACGATCCGGACTCGCTGCTCGATGAACTTTCGCCGTTTCCCAGTTGACCGTCAGATCTGTTCACTCGAGTTCGGTTCGCTCGGTTACAGTGGCATCGACATTCAGTACCACTGGTCAATGGCCACACTGAACGGGTTGGAGGGCGAGCGGACTAGTGCTGATGATCAATGGGCACTCGCGCAGTACAAGGTGACACAAAAAGATTATGGACATTGTACTAAATTCAAGAATAAAAACCAACAAGTTTAAACACACCTTGGAATATTTACCTAAATCGAGGAATGCATTCATAATTTTCAGGTGATCGGAGTCGACGTGTACGATAGAAACATCACTGATGAGCGGGGGCCACAGTTTGGTAAGGGCGTATGTACACATTGCGATCGACTGGTCTGAACAATCTTTCAACTTTAATAACAGTATAATTTGCCAACAAGATGATTTACAATAACTGTTTCTAAATTATACCACACTGTAACCGAAAAAAACGGTATCCTAGCCGCAGAATGCCAAAAAACCAAGGATTGCCAGTGCGCGCATAGTGCACTCGTCCCCTACATGATCTGAAGTTGTTGACATGTTGAGTCATATAGTGGTGTACAACAAATTACAGTCATGGAAATAGCTAAAACTGAAATTAAGTGCGACATCCCGTTTAGATCTCTGTATATTTCTGCAGACGACCTCTCCATCGCAGTCGTTTCGTTCGTACTCGAGCGTCAGATCGGCTACTACTTGCTGCAGATCTTCTTTCCCAGCTTCCTCATCGTCGTCCTGTCCTGGGTCTCATTCTGGATCGACAAAGACGCACCGCCGGCACGCACTGCACTCGGTGAGGCGCTCATGCATGATATGATTTGATGCGCCTGCTTTGTGGAACATCGCAGAGTTGTGTTTTGGCGTTGCTCTGAGCTTTCGGTGCCTTGCAGGACCAGTCTCTCGACGGACATATATGTAGTCTTTCA
Organism: Rhynchonema sp. JSB1_4; assembly: GCA_030248065.1. Lineage (NCBI taxonomy): Eukaryota > Metazoa > Nematoda > Chromadorea > Monhysterida > Xyalidae > Rhynchonema > Rhynchonema sp. JSB1_4. The sequence goes on from JASAMV010005235.1 coordinate 92,626, forward strand.
TTTTATTCTCGGTCCAAACAAAGTATACAGCAAACGTTTCATCGCAACAGCAGCCATCAAGTCACACGCATGTTTCGAGCCACGGTTGTCGACCTGTTGGTTATCATCCACGACGACGACTGCTGTTTTCAAGGCGTTGAAACATTTTCTGCACACCGCCGCCTCTGGACTGTTATAAAACGGAAAGACTATACATACCCTTCCAGAATAGGCGCGGGAACATTTGACTTCTTGGTTATTAGATGTAGGAACAGAACAAATTCAGCGTGATCGCATATACAGTGACTTCTTTGAACTCACATCGATTTCAAACGAATGTAATTTCTCGGCCAGCGTGAACGTATGCTTTGTGGACACAGCGACTGTGAAAACATTCACGTCGGCCCAAAACTTGGGGAGTCAGAAATTTTTGAAAACTCTTTTAAAATAATAAAACATTCAAAAACGTCATGAAGCCAGAGGCAGGATTCGATTCGCTGTCCGATCACCAAATTTGATACGGTTTATTATGAAAATGAACTTCCGGTCCACCCTTTGCTGTGCAGGTGTGCTCACCGTGCTCAACATCACCACGATCGGCACTGGTCATCGCGATTCGTTGCCGAAAGTCAGCTACAGCACGGCGCTCGACATTTACATTGTTGGCTGTTTCGTGTTCGTGTTCGCTGCCGTTGTCGAGTACGCCATGATCAATTTCACTGATTACGTACAGCAGGTACACGTTTGAGTTGTATCGTGCTGTATAAAATTGCAGTCTACGATTTTTGTTACTAATTTCGAGTATATGGCGCGGACGTGGCGTGTTGGTCGAAAAAACTTTAGCCTGAAAGCGAAATGATACGAAAGTGCGTAGCAATCGATCATGGAGTAAACATGAGTTAGACGACTTATGCTCTGGACAACAGTTTCGGGAGGAACGTTTCAAACCCGTTGCCTGATCGGTAAGGCGCACGCAACTGGCGCAGCCATCCGTTTCGTAGTATTTCGCAAATCACAAAAACTCCTGCCTGTTTGGTTGAGTGCCTGGCAGTATAACGTGACCGCTGCAGCTAATACGGACGCATGGTGTCCTTTGCGGACCAGGCAACGCATTTGAAAAGTTTCTCCCAAGAGAATTGTCAGAGCACACGTACTCTGATGTCACGTGACCACACAACGATCCACGCCGACGATGACCGGATGCACCATCCAGCCAGCGAAAACAGCCGGCCACCTGTAACGCCGTTAATCGGTTGTGGACTTTTCTGAATTTCAGAATCGTCCCCTGGTGTCTACCGACGGTTACCCGAGTCCGCCCAAACGACGCAAGAAGACAAAGCAGAAACGGACGGCCAATTACTTTCCCGAAATCGACGAAGCAGATGTGACATGCAACTACAGTTGGTGCAATTGGGGGCCAGATAAGAAACAAAATACAGTACCAGCTGCAACTTTGGGTGAATTCTGCCTTTGCGCGTGCAGCACGCGTGCGTACGCAGGCACGCCTTTGACGCCTGCACACACATACAGTAAGTGTAGGAGGCCGAATGCACCACATGCACCGCGTACACGGTGCTAAAAAGGTCAAAGGCGTGCACGCGGTGCACGCGTACGCACGCGTGCGTATGCGTGCCCTGCGCGTGCACCGCTGGGTGGTTTATACATTGTGCACGCAGGCGTCAAAGGGTGATATTTTCGAAACGGTGTAAAGGTCAGTTGGATGTAAAGGTCGGTGGAAAGCTCGGTCAACAGAAGTTAAAAAACCGGAAAAAAAAAACACTCATAATAACAGGCAATGTTTCACGTTAACAGCCGTCGCCGCAGCTTTCGACCAACTTTCACCGACCTCGCCCACTACCTCCCGTCGAAAATTCGACAAAGCTCAGTGTGATAAACAGACCTCAAAAATACGCCGGTGTACACCCAAAAAAAAAAAAAAGAACATGATCAAACATTCCACGTTAATAACAGGCAATGTTTCACGTTAACACCGAGCTACGCCGACCGAGCTTTCGACCGAACTTTACACCGACCTTTACGCCCAACTGACCTATACGCACGCGTGCTGCACGCGTACGTGCAGAATTCACCCAACGTTGCAGCTGCGGTACTGTAACACAATCCTTTTTTTCAATTCTGGGCATTTTAATTAAAATCAATCATCAAACGGGATCACTGAGGTAATCACAGTATCACCGAACGACCAACAAATCTGGGCAAGGCAAAAGAAAGCAAATCAGTATCACTGAATTTCACCAAGCGCCAAAAAAAGAGTTTCTTGCTTGTAAGTTCTCGATTTCGCCCAGGTAGATCTTGGTCCAATGCAACTCAAAAAAAACAGAACGAGCGCTCGTCTCATTTTAGCAAGCTTCAAACTTTTGGGTGTTTGCAGTGAGTTTCTTGTTACATAAAACACTTATGCTGAATGTAGGTCCTGGGAATTTTTATTCAACTCAACATTACTTGCAGGATGGCAATGTGCGATGGGTCAAGTGCAGTGTCTGGGCGTGAGCGACAGCCGTAAAATCGACGATTTCGCCAAAGTTCTATTTCCGACCTCTTTTGGTCTGTTTTTGTCCCTTTTCTGGCTGGTGTTAATGCACACAACTGACGATGACATGGTCACCAATAACAGTGCATATGCACACGGCTGATGTTTCACGAATTTCATGAATTATTGTTTGATGGTCTGATGCAGACGTTTTATGCAGACTGAGCCCGGACCAGACCGAACTCTAATCACAGTACTTTTCATAAAAGTTAACTGAATTTATGAATACGATAAACAGCTTTAGTTGTGATATTTTTTCTAAAAAAATGCGTTTGTGCAAATAAGATGCACCGCAGGACATTGAATAAAAAATTTGAAAGAACCACATATTTGTACTTAAACAGTTGTGCATCAAATGATTTGATGATCAAGTGACTTCATGAGGGCGAACTTAAGTTAAATCCGGAATCCGGAACCCGGAAATAATTTGCATGAAAAAAATGCAAAACATTTCTGGGTTCCAGAAATAATTCCGGATTCCGATTTCCGGATTCAACCTAAGGGCGGACTTAAGTTGAACACGGAAACCGGAACACGGAAATAATTTATATACAAACCAGTTTCGCGGATTTCCGTGACACGGAAATATTTCAGTTTTTTTATTTTCACGGAACACGGAAATAATTCCGTGTCAATAGTTGCTGTTTGCGTCAACACGCGGGCTTTTTACGTCAGCATGCTGCTGGCTTTTGTCTTCATTACTGCAAAAGCACCGTTTGCGTGCCAGAACCAATTCCGCGTTCCGTGGCACGGAAATATTGCCGTGTTCCGTGATTCTCCAAAATATTAACGGAACATGGAACGCGGAAATATTTCCGTGTTCCGGTTTCCGTGTCCAACCTAAGTCCGCCCTAAGCCGCCCTGAGTTGCGCGTGGCGCGTGCGTCATATGTCGCCAACGCGGTCTCTTCCAAGGCTGCGTGTATAATATATATATATATATATATATATATATATATATATATATATATATATATATATATATATATATATATATATATATATATATATATATATATACGGGCTGATAGTCACCTTGTGCGCCGGGCCATCGGCGTCCATCGTCAGATCGGTACGCTTTTGAACACCGATGTCAATTCGGTGGACGTTGAGTTGGAGAATACGAACAGTGTGCAAACAAGTGCGTTCCAGAACTGGTCTTAAAATCGCATTGGGGCCTTTTGACCTTTCTGTTCCGAAATATTCAAGCGCGCTACCGTATCCATCTGTTGAAAACCATGAAAACCAGGCAAACCACAGCTGCCTGATCATCAGGCAAAATGTAACTACACCAGTGCCGATTTTGTGAACAAAGTGGAATCTTTCGGCGATCATTTCAGATATAAAACGGCATTTTTGAATGGGGGTTTCTCTTGAAGAAATGATGATTGGGATGTCTATTTTATATTTTCAGCATAAAAAGAAGGTGCTGATTTCTAAAAAAAACGGTTATTGCACCCCCTCTTTAAGTTTGGCGGTGAACTTTGTCTATGAGCTTGACGGATAGCTTCACTTTGTTTTGTGAATTCCACCCGTTGACGTCTTGGACTCTTAGCCTACTTTGCTTTTTTTATATTCGCTCAATCCATGTGATGTGACACAGCAGTTTATTCGTTTATTCTGTCGTCAGTTTCATTATTGCGCAAGTTCAGAATAGCATTGTCACACTCAACATGACGAAATCCTCACAGAATGCTGTTTGATTGGCGCATAATTCTCACTTGGCTTCGACAAAGGTTTTGGGCTACGATCGACAAAGGTCTAAACATTGGTCAACCACCACCGGGGGCGGTTGCGCTGTCGAGAATTTGGGCCACAACAGGCAGGGACGTTTTTGGAATACTCCGTCATAGTATCATGTGAACATATGTTTTAGTTCTCGGGTTAGTAGAATCATGAAGAGATAATACATGAAAAGATGAACATTTATTCATTTACAAAATATTTGTTCAGTGGATTAGGTACAGCAATCGATCAGTGTACAGTACATCATGATATTATTATTGTGTTTAAAGCACTCGAAAAAAAAGAAGACAGAAGGAGGTCGACAGCGACATTTTAGTGCACGTTGGACGTGCTGGGTTTCAAAATGACAACAGCAACTATTAGTATTGGTCGCACAATGACTTTATAAGAATTGGTCAAATTTTTTTCCTGAATCGTGAAGAGGGAAAGTGACGGGGCAATGACGTTGCGTTGCATGATCGCACACAAAGTATGCAGTAAAGAGAATGTTTCAGACCTGCGGCAACGTGGTTGATCTGCTAGATTATTTTTGGCTGAAAATGTTTTGTCAAAAATACAAGTAGCATAGTGGTTAAGGTTGAACCTGAAGATCAGGGTAGATGAATTCTGATTTAGTCATTGTGCGACCAATACCCGTTTGGTGGACGAGCAATAGCCGGTTTGAACGAGACCACTTTGAGCAAAAAGCAGAAGCGTTTAAAAAATCTGGCCTGAAAAACAATTAGACCTAAAGCCCAAGAACACAAAACTAAGTCCACATGCAAGTCTAGGCCCGGAAACAAAGTGAGCCTAGGCCAGGCCTAAGCTACTTTGACTAAATAAGAACTGTGCTCTTTTGGCTTCCGCTCTTTTTCTTACTCAAGGTCGTCTTATCGGGCTTTGTTCAGTTGTCACGCCACCGCTTGTTTGATAGGTTGGGCTTCCCAAAATAACAAACACAACAATTAGTTCCCGTTTGACGGGCTGGGCTCAAAAATATAACCACAATGAGAAATACCGAATACAAAACATCACACAAGAACTGATATTACATACATACATAGGAAAGGACTGGTAATGTGACCAGATAAACAAAACTGTCGGGTTGGTTTGCTACATTTTTAACACGCACACACAAACAAACAACATGCATACATTGAGTTGCAGCTGAAGACAAAGTCTGCACGCGGTTTCCCGTGAAAAGCGACAGCAGTCTTTTCACACAGCGTTCAGTTTTGAAAAATTCTTCAAAATGCAGACTTGCCCCACGACTATTTGAGGCAAAAAAAGCCATTTTAGCCCGCCGAGACAGTCTGTGGCGCTTTACCCGGACAACTTCGGTCTCACATAGTGTGTCATATCATACAGCAATTTGTTTCAGTTCAACTGCGTTGCCGCAATTGGAGTTTTTTCCCTACTGTCTTCATCGATGCAACCGAATGTATAGCTCAACCAAGCAACATGCAAGACATTAATCCTCTACTCTGCCTGATGTTCGAACTGTTTCACGAAATAATGCACACTCTCGGCGGTGTTGCATTTGTCCGTTTTGCACATGCAGCGGAACACGACGTCAACGCTCGGTGGATTATCTGCCTTCATCGCTGGTACCGTGTACTTCTGTAGTTAAGCACTGAGTTCGTATTTGGGTACCGTTCTCTGTTGTCTGACTTGTTTTCGATCCTAGAGATTATTAATAGCCGAGATGGGGCTAAGCTTGTGGTCATGGTCGGAGTACTACTCTATGTTGGTCCAAGTACATAACATACGTTGGGTGATATTTTCGAAACGGTGTAAAGGTCAGTTGGGTGTAAAGGTCGGTGGAAAGCTCGGTCGATAGCTCAGTGTGATAGATCTCGGTGTAAACTTGAAACATTCCACGTTAATAACAGGCATGTTTCACGTTTACACCGAGCTACGCCGACCAAGCTTTCGACCGAACTTTACACCGACCTTTACGCCTAACTGACCTTTACACCGTTTCGAAAATTCCATCCCCAGCCCGAGTCTCAAGTTGTGCCCAAATTTCCAGGACTTGATACATATCTCAAGTGTACCTGATTGGAATCACTTGAAACCTCGTGGAAAGTAATCAAGTCATAATCAGGAAGACACATTGTTATGGTCAGGGGTCATTGTAATCAGATGCGGCTCATGATAACCAGTGTTGGGCAAAAAAACGACGGCGTTTTTTTCTTAATAAAAAACGAAGTTTTTAAAAAATAAAATCGCCTGGGTCGTTTTTCGTTTTTTTAAATCCTGAATTTTCTTGGTTTTCCCTGATTTTTCAGGGAAAGTACCCTGATTTTCCAGGAAAATCAATTTTTTGTCCCATTTTTTTCAAAAAATTTCCGACCAATTTTTACTTTGTCGAGATACATACGTCGATACACGGAGTTTTACTTTCAATGATCACCCCGGCCAAAGTTGGTCCCATGGTGCGGGTCTGACATGGAATGTTAACAACTCGCTAGAAAAAGGTTTATTTTGTTTTGAACCCCGTTTATTTTGCATCAGAACTCATAGAATTACTTCATTTAACCACGTTTTCTTCTCAACATGAGCGTTTTCAACTTTTTTGGGGCATATTTGGTCATCTGGGGGTTTTTAATGAAAAACGTTTGTTCAAAAAAAAGTTTTTTGCCCAACCCTGATCATAACAGGTAAATATGGCTTATTGAACAGTTTAGTGGTTGGCAAATGGACAAACCTCCAGTACACACACAAACTGAACGCTGTAGTAGTCACTTGGGGTGCCGAAAATTTTGTCGTACCCCTCCAGTTCTTCGACTCCTAAAATGGGTACATTTTAGTCTATAACTAGACGGGACCCGTGCCTACGGCCCGGCTACAGCGCCGCGCCCGTGCCGTGCCCCCCCCCCCCGAAGACCCGTTAGCATACCCAAAGCTACCCGTGAAAATTGACCCGTCCGCCCTTCCGAGGGAGGGGGCCACAGACACACTGTATGTACGTCTTCCTGTTTTAGTAGTATTGATTTGATCACTTCTGCATCCAAATGCGTTAAGGGCGCGCCCATGTAGGGCAGCGACGGGGCCAGGGCCACGAAGACTAAACTATATGTCCGAGGCCCTGGCCCCAACCCCGGCCCTGCTCTAGATGGGCGCACCGACAGGGCCAAGGCCGGGGACGGGACATAAGCGAAACATTTTTCTGGCCAGGCGACGTTCCAACGACAGGGTTGTCAATCATTCAACATTGGTTTCGGATTTGCAGTGCGTGTTGTTCGCGTTGGGTGTGCTGTTGCCTGATATATTAACGGCATGGCTATTTCGTGCTTTTCTTTGGATTACACAAATTTGTAAATTGCAAATTCGCGCTGAAGTTTGAGATCTTGGTTGACAAACACTGAACTTCTAGGTGTACCTGCACACAACGACGTGCGCTTTCGCTTATTGGTTGAAGCATGGGTTACTCGCAAATCGCATAGCCATCGCGTTTACTGCGGTTGCACAAACAATTTATGTCACCTGATGACGTTTCATCCGCCAATATTCGATAATAAATAAAGCGTTTTTTTAATAAAAAAAATTTTTGAATCTCACATTTTGCTTTTTTAGTAACAAAAAGTTGCCCAATGGGCTGAAATGTCCAAAAATGGCCTTTTTCGAGGTAAAAAGTTGGCACTTTGCTTCTGTGACGGACCATTTTTTCCAAAATCGTGCCTGCGGCGCCTTGTATTGTCAACCTGCACAAGGATGCGCGGGGCTGGTCTTTTGTAATGATGTGGCACCTATAATGTACCATACCACTGCATGCTACTACACATGCAGGTCTGGTGCAATTCTGGTGGTCATAACTCATACAGCATTAGATGCATTAAAACATGTTGTACGGCATGCTACAATACATTACAGCAACATCATGAGTCAACAGCAACCTGAGACTGGTCGGAGACCGTAGAATCTGCACATTATCAGGCGTCACCACGCAAGTTCGGTCTCAAGGCGAAAATTTTCCAGTTTTTGAAAGATAATTATGTTGTATCGATTTCATTTATCCTGAAACGTCGTTTGCAACACTCTAATAAAAAAAAATTTCGTCAAAAATAATAAACAAATTCTAACAAAGCTCGTTAATTAAATTTTTTTTCAACCCTGCTTGATACAGTATATTAGACAAGCACGGCCAACGCGAACACACACGCGCAAATACTGTAAATACGAAACGAATTGTTGACTTATTGACAACGCAGCCCTGTAGATGAGGGTTCGCCTAGTCAGAAAATGTTTCGCTCATGCCCCCGGCCCTGGCCCTGTCGGTGCGCCCACGTAGAGCATGGCCGAGGCCGGGATTATTTTTCATGGCCCAGGCCTACATGGGCGCGCGCACCAAACCGGTTTGTAGTTTGATGACACCATCGGGTTGTCACATCTGGGCGGGATGTGCCATACCTGATAGTGCATACCTGACGCATTCAACACTCACTTGGTGTCACACCAAACATGGTCGTTTGGCCGTCCGGTTGTCTCGTTTCGGCGAACGCACAGTAGCGATAGTCGTTACTGTCAGACACGTACAGCGTGTCGCTCTAGGGTTGCAAATTAAAGATTGAAACTTCAAATAAACCATATCATTCCAAAATATCATCCAACAACCCCGTTCTGTTCATAGCACACCAACGCGTGCGTCTGCTGGATTGCAACAACGAACAACACCGCCGACAACGACATCTTAATCACTTGTTCCATCACTGGTGTGTCTTTCTCGGGGGGTCGAGCACAGGCGTAAATCAGATTTTTCTGAATGAAAATCAAACTCGACTTTTTGAGAACAGTGTCAGAGACTACACAGTGTCGAAAACGTTCAATACTATAAACAGTGCTCGATCGGGATCCCAATCCTGAAAATCGCAATCCGGAGAATTTAAATCCCGACAAATCCCGAGATCCCATCCCGATTACTTCTCCGGATCCCGATCCCTATACCGATCCGGGATTCTTATCAGGGTTTTTGATCGGGATTGTAGAGCTGCTAAAATGAAGTGGTATCACTCTTGTATGTATGTTATAAAACTGACTATGACAACAGAAATGTGAAAGAAGAAAGATCAATTTGCATCGTTTTTGCATAAGTTGGACTCGTTTTCGCTGCGGATGTTTTGCAGCCCACTAAAAATAAAATATCATCTGTAAATTAAAAAATCATCTAAGGCGACCATTGTTGTTTAAAAAACTGTAATCCCGATTCCGATCCCGATTATCAATCTCGATCCGGAAAATTTCAATCCCGTTGAGAAATCCCGATCCCGGCCCGCAACCCCGACAGGTCGGCCCGGCCCGTCCATGAAAAACTCGCCCCGGTTCGGCCCCGCCCCTCATCTTTTTGACCAATTTTTTCTGATGCCTTTGTAGTTTGGTCTGAGAAGCAAGGTTCTGAACACAACGTTGAACGTTCCAAGCTAAAAAATTGCAAATAAGATTAAATCCCAGCGCCAAATCAATTAAAAAACCGCGGTATTTGATGAAAACCATGATTTTTTTCTTAATTTTAAGCGACATCGGGCCTGGAAGTCCGGCCCGGCCCAACCGCATGGAAAACCTCTGCCGGGCCCGACAGTACGGGCCGGAAAGTCCGGCTCGAAGTCCGATTCGAGCTGGCCCGATTGACACCCGATTGAATGAATGATGGTCTAATGGCCAATGAATGGGAAACAATGTCAGAAAATCATGCACACTGAGGCTGGAATTCTTAATTGGCAACAGCACAGGGTTGGGCAAAAAAAACGACGGCGTTTTTTCTTAAAAAAACGAGGTTTTTAAAAAAAAACGCCTGGGTCGTTTTTCCTTTTTTTGAATCCTGAATTTCCTCGATTTTCCCTGATTTTTCAGGGAAAGTACCCTGATTATTAAGTAAAATCAATTTTTTGCCCCATTTTTTCAAAAAATTTTCGACAAATTTTTACTTTGTCGAGATACGTCGATATACGGAGTTTGACCTTCAATGATGACCCCGGCCAAAGTTGGTCCCATGGTGCGGGTCTGATATGGGATCTTAACAACTCGCTAGAAAAGGGTTGAAACCCGTTTATTTTGCCTCAGAACACATCGAATTACTTCATTTAACCACGTTTTCTTCCCAACATGAGCGTTTTTCAATTTTTTGGGGGCATATTTTGGTCATGTGGGCGTTTTAAAAAGACGTTTTTTTTAAAAAAACGTTTTTTTAAAAAAAGGATTTTTTGAAAAAAACGTTTTTTGCCCAACCCTGCAACAGCAACCTCAGACGGTATCAAACTCCAGTGATCAGTCCAGTTGTTCAAAACGGCAAGAAACACATTCTATAGAATTAGGGCTCCACGAGGGACCTTACCAACTACCAGATTTCCGGTAATTTTACAGGGTAGGCGCCTGAAACCCACAGAAATTGTTGAGTCCGATTTATGTACTGATGCTTCTCAGAGATGGAAGATCTGCTTAACCTGCCGGATCAAACGGATACGCAGCGGCGGTGGTATGGGGTGCCGTAGAGGTTGTCATCAATCCGATTACTATTCGTCAAAACTACACGATCGCTGTCCTTTTAGGAAACAGAGGTACCGAAATCAACTGTTCGGATTGAATACAGGCGGTGTGACGTGAACGATAGCTGAATTCGCAAACATACTGTGTACTGTGTTTGGGTTTTAGTGTACAGTCAAACACATCAGCTTAGTGCCGCTTGAATACTTTTTTTGCGAAACGTGTAGTATGTATGGTCCAGCCACGAACTCATGAGACGACTTATTTTGAAATTGATTTGTACGGATCCAATAATAATGTTCCGGTTCCACGTATTTCGGAAATGAAAGAAATAGAAACGCATGTATTTTTTTTAAAAACACGCTCTCCACCTCGGTGCGTAAATTCCCTTTTGACTCCCAAAACATTTGTGTGTTGAACGACGCTGCTGTTCGCGTAAGCACGCAACAAATTGAGGTCAGCCAGCTGGAACTTGTCATCATGTCTCTCGGCCCAATCTCTTTCTTTTGTTTGTAAAAACCCGTGTAAGGGCGGCCTTAGGTTAAATCCGGAAACCGGAATCCGGAAATATTTCCGGAAAACGCATTATTTTTGCATGTAAATTTTTGCGTTTTCCGGAAATATTTCCGGAGTCCGCAAATGTTTTGTATTTTTGCATGCAAATTATTTCCGGGTTCCGGATTAAGTTCGCCCTGACCGGCGCATTTTTGAATCTGACCAAGCAAGCTTTAAAAGGAGGCGGCTCATGCGCTCGTGGTTGGACTATACAGTATATATACGTACTGTAGTGTGTGTGTGTGTGTGTGTGTGTGTGTGTGTGTGTGTGTGTGTGTGTGTGTGTGTGTGTGTGTGTGTGTGTGTGTGTGTGTGTGTGTGTGTGTGTGTGTGTGTGTGTGTGTGTGTGTGTGTGTGTGTGTGTGTGTGTGTGTGTGTGTGTGTGTGTGTGTGTGTGTGTGTGTGTGTGTGTGTGTGTGTGTGTGTGTGTGTGTGTGTGTGTGTGTGTGTGTGTGTGTGTGTGTGTGTGTGTGTGTGTGTGTGTGTGTGTGTGTGTGTGTGTGTGTGTGTGTGTGTGTGTGTGTGTGTGTGTGTGTGTGTGTGTGTGTGTGTGTGTGTGTGTGTGTGTGTGTGTGTGTGTGTGTGTGTGTGTGTGTGTGTGTGTGTGTGTGTGTGTGTGTGTGTGTGTGTGTGTGTGTGTGTGTGTGTGTGTGTGTGTGTGTGTGTGTGTGTGTGTGTGTGTGTGTGTGTGTGTGTGTGTGTGTGTGTGTGTGTGTGTGTGTGTGTGTGTGTGTGTGTGTGTGTGTGTGTGTGTGTGTGTGTGTGTGTGTGTGTGTGTGCGCTGTAGGAACCCAGCATGTGGAACAAAATTTGACCGTATAAAAATGCATTGCGTTCAGAAATTTTATTCACTTCGCTATAATTTGTTGCAAGCTCTTTACATTGTAGGTTGCACTGTCACCCACCATACGTATACGTCGTCTGGATCGTCATTCTGTTAAGGTCACTTTATACTTCGTCTCGTCGCGGTACGAAGAACAAAACCTGACGCATAACAAGCCGCTACAAAGAACAGTGCGATACAGCGTATCGGTTGTCGTTTGTTGCGCCGCGTTTCAGCTGTTACGTTGTTGCGTCTCTGCAACGGATGTTCTCTCACGTGACAAACGCAAAGAAAAGAAAAAAAGAACAATCAAAAATAGACGGTCGTTTCGGCTCGTAATTTTAGTCAGTCTGGCAAATGCCTTTATCCGAAGCTGTTATGCATTGATGAAACACCACCTCATTATCGTACACCTCCAATTTAGGGGCGAGGAGGCGACGGGGTTGGGGTGATTAACTTTTTATTTCTAGGGGGCTTGGCGTCCAAACACCACTTTTGTAGCCCCACCACGACAATATTTTGTAATGCAACGACGAAGTTATGCTTAACGTTCCACGCCGTGATTACTCGGTGTAAACGAGCCGCATTCTCCACATTTCGCTACAGGCAACGCAACGCAATGTCGCCTTGTTGAGACAGGTGGCCATCGACAAAAACAAACGCAGCTGGACAATCGACACACGACTCTCTGTCTCACACAATCAAAATCAAGCTGTCCAATGTTATCAGTGCAGCCACCTACGCTGCTGTGACGTTATAAGACAGGTTTAGAGCTGTTTCAGACTAAACAGCCTGGCTCAGTGGCAGGTCACCGGCGTGAATAGTGCTGATGCTCGAATGTTCAATTCCCACCCGCGCCTTTTTCAATCGGCAACTTTTTCAGTTTTTTCGGATTAACCAGGTCGAGCGGAAAAACTGCCATATCGCTTCATATCGGCGAAAAAACAAAGCCGAAAAAAGTCCAAAGTTGAGATTTTTCAATCCAGAAATCTGATATCGCCTCACGTCATTTGTACTTGTTTCTTGTATTGAATACTGTATGTACGTTGTCTAAACATTAGTGTAAACAACCTTTGATTCAAAAGGAGAACGGTACAGCGGTTTTTTGTTCCTTGTATCGCAACGAGACGAAGTATAATGCGGCGTTTCCGGCCAGAAAGTTTGCCTGCTCTGTAAAGCCAGAACAGCGTGGTGTTTTCAGCATTTTTAATAGCCAATTAGCTTGGGCCTTTTTAATTAGGCCGTAAATGTGAACAGTCAATGTCAGTACTGGAGCAGCGTATAATTGGTCAACAGAAAACACAACACAGCTTCATAGAATAGTGCCGACCAGTCTGAAGTTGACGTTGACTAACGATGTTACTCTGATGTATTGTATGTAGCATGCCGTACAACGTATTTTAATGCATCTAATGCCGTATATCTGATATACGACCAGGGTTGGATTAAAATTTTTTTTTCATTATCGAACTTTTTTAAAAAACACTTTTTAAAATTTTTTTTTAAAAAAATAACTTTTTTTCCGGACCCCCAAAAAATTGGGTTCTTGAAGAATGAAATTTCTGAAACCATGTTAGTTAGGTATGTTCTGAGGGACACTAAAGAGAACTTTTTCACTGACTTGCATGTTTACGTAATCACCTGCGATCTAATCCCCTTGGTCATGACTTTGAGAAATTCGAAGGTATGGTAACTGTCAAGCTCAACGTCAAAGTTCAAAGTCTGATGTTTCGGCGTCACGCTGGCTGATGCACAAAGACGCGGTTTTCCAAACGCCGGGTCATCTTTGACGAGTTGTCCGTTGAAATGTGTTTCTCGGAATAAAATCAATTTTAATAATGTAATCAAAGCGTTTTAGATGATAAATACTGAGTTGTAATAATTTTTAACCATCTAACAAATCATTATCCGCAGTCGATTTTTTTTACTGCCATTGATGGTCGCCTGTTTATTTTTTCCTCTGTTCAGAAATTTGCAAAACACTAAAATGATCGTCTAGAACGTTTGAGTTTCATCACAAAATATGTAACATCATGCGAGAAAAACATTCACCATGCATGGTGCGTGACGCGTCAAACTGTCTTTTTCATTGAAAATCGCGTCTGGGGGCTGCTTGTCAGCATATTTTGACTTTGGTTTGTGAATTCCAACCACTGTGCCTGTGGTGGCCCTGACCTTTACTTTGTCTCTTGCACATTGTATACCGCCGCTGCCATGACAGCTCCGGAAAGATCGCACACAAAAAAATGTAATTGGATGCCTGTATGCATATGTTTCCCTGTTCGATTCATGAACACATACCAGTTTATGCATGTGCGAACCTTGGCTTGTATTCAGTGGTCAATAAAAAAATTTTTATTCAAACCCCATTTTTAAAAAAAATTTTTTTTTAATTAAAATTTTTTTTATTCCAGCCAAAATCTGCCCAACACGATAAAAAATGAGCGCTCAAGTACAAAATAGGGGTATTTTTGTTACATAATGTGTTCTAAGTGCATATAAAGCACAGGTGACACGAAAACCATGCTATCCAATGGTCGATAACTACCAACCATAGTCAGGTACACACCCGTACCCTTCCCCAGGTGGTGCGGGTGTGATGGTATGGCTTTCTGATATTCGGGATGGGAATTTTGGGTGAAATTATCACGTCTAGGTACACGACCAATGCAAATAAGCTGCACATAGTGTGAAAATAGAGTGAACACAAAATATAATTACTCCTTTCGGGTCTGGGGTATGGATAAATGCCCACCCAGTCACATGTACGTGTGTAGTCATATGAGAGGCCCTGTGAATGTGCGCACCATGTCTAGATGCCACAAAACAACGATTATGGCACCCAATACACCCATGGTAGGGATAGGTGATGTCAACAGTAGCAATTTTTATGCAAAAAATAGCACTTTTAGAGCAAAAAAATGGAGAAATTTCCGAATTTTAAAATAATAAAAAAAATTTTTTTTAACTTTTGGGACGAATTTTTTTTAAAAAACCACTGCTTGTATTCATGTCATCAAGTAACCCTAATGCCATATAGTTACAGTCCGTGACGAACTATGTGGCCACTTTGCAAGGCCGGCGCGCGCGCTGGCGCAGGCGTTGTGCACATAAGGATAGGGTGTTCTGGAAGAGTACGGTAGCTTGGCAACAAAAGTTGGCGCGCGCCGCGGACTGTATATCTGTCACGGCCACTGTATATTGAGTTAACGACCGAAGTTGATCACTTGAGTTCACGACTAAACAATTACCCTAGCCCGAATCTCACTCGCAGAATACATTTTTATTCACATTTCTCTCGATCGGTAACATAACGTAGCATTGGCAAATGTTGAAATACACACTATACGTGTTATAATACATTGATAAGGTCAGTGTATGTTGTTTCAACAAAAAACACAAATGTGCACAGAATCATAGAAAATGGAACCTGATTAGAATTTGAGAAAATATACACGAACGTTATATAAAATTATGCATGCTCAAATACACGTAATCTGAACAGCACTAAATTTATCATCAGAATCTAAACACGGAAACAGCGCAGCGACACGGGCTTAGTTTCTCCAATCTTGGTTGAGACCGCAACAGAGTAGGCTTACTGACGAGCCCTGACGCCTCGGTCTGTCTGCGAAGCAGACAACATTAGTGCACTCAGTACATATACATACATTGTGGTCAAATCGGATTGTCAAATCTTGTTATCGCGTTCATTTGGGATGGCTTGACTTGACGACTTCGATATGGCGACAGTACTATATTAGCCCAGACAGACCTTGTGATTTGACCGAAACGAAGCGTAAACAGAATGAAACACAGTAATAAAATAGTAAAAAAAACTCAAACAATATGTTGCTTCGGAATCACACGGAGAAAATTATAACACGATCAAACAATATACCCATCAACATTGGCTAAGGCTGCACTAAGCACATAACAGGCTGCAACAAAAAAAGGAAAATTGAACATCTACCCAGTGTTCTGATTATTTTATTTGAGACTTTCGGGTTACATCACTCACGTTTGGACACCATAGTGTCTAGAACCTCCTGTTTATTGGTGTGAAGCATATCCTCTCACACTCTGCCTTGCTCTCAATTGTGAGCGGGGAGAGATGGGACTCCTGCGCGAGTGAAACATCACGTGTAATCAAAGCGTTTTGATGTACGTATATTAGCCAGTTTGCGGTGAAACACCGGGATTCGGGGACAAGCTTTCATGTTTTATGGCGTTAATCCCCGATTTTTTTGAAGGTCAAACGGATACAAAAAAATTTTGAACGAGGTTTGTAATAAAATTTAGTCATGTCAAAAGCGCAAAAGTGTGCACTACTGCTCTGGATTCGGTTTCGGTATCAGAGAGTAATAAGTTAAAAAAACTGAGCAAAAGAAATAAAAAATTTGAAGTTTTTTTCAATTATAGGTAGTCGGCCCACCTGCTCGCATAGTGAATGTATGTACACTTTGCATTTGTCCCCGTCGCGGTACCATCTGAACACCGGTCGCGGTTTGGCTCCGCGTGGCCGGCATTTCTTACGCCACTCCATCCGATCACACGTCGTGTGTGCTGTTACTGAAACATCACTTAAAAGTTTGAGCAGAGAGTTAAAAAGAAGTCAAAGGGCAAAATGTTTTGATACGAGACTTCACGTTGGGTTTTTGGGTACTGGCCACTTGCCTGGGTGTCAGAAAGTAAATGACATGAGAACAGGCCGATTACTGTAGCTTTCGATATCACACATTTGACATCGTTCAATGCCGAAAAACATGGCAAAGCGTTTTTCTAAGCATGAAGTACCCCCGATAGCAAAACGTCTCCAAACACTGATTGAAACATCAGCAAGCTGGCGAACCAACCTCCGCAATGCGGCAATTTCGGTTCGGAGTCGGTGACTGGATTACGTTGCACTCGCTCGCCTGATTGACGGTCAACACACCTGAAGAAGATTTTGCGACATGTTTCAAGCTAAAATAATTTAGTTTTAACAGGCTGTCCTAAAAAAATAAAATTACAGTAAAGAAAAAATCATAAAACATTAAAACTATGCGGTTTATGCACCAGCAGTCGCCAGTCTGTAGATTGCATTGCAATGGCTCGAAATAACCGTCGGCTGAACACTGCATTATTGATTGGTGATGACAGGCTGGAAATAGCAGGAAAAAATTAACGTTAGTATAAGTACGCTATAAGCTTTGTTTTCCATCAGCAAATCAAATCTTTGTGGGATGATGAAATGCGATCTTTCAGCTTTTGACGTGTCGAAAACAGTAAAATCGCTTGCAAAGCACTTTTAAAAAATCATGTGGTCATAAGACCGGGCCAAGCTGGACAATGTCTCCAAGGTTGACAGCGATCAGGGCGGTGAATTAAGAAAACCACATGCCATTTTTGCTCAATAATAAATAAAAAGTATGCCAAACTAACGTCCACATTTCGGCTTGGCGCCATCTGCGGTTCGGGTGTCTGGCTTTTCCACACCCGTCGCCTCGTGCACGCACCAGCACGATCGACCGTCACGATTGCATTGCACTGGCTTGTATTCACCTGCAATGAGCCGGCTGGCTGATGTTTCAATTTGGAGTTGGAGTTGGCTATAGTCAGATACTTTAATGTTGTTCATTGAATTGGGGCCAGACGGATAGGGCGTTATGTACACATTAGGCACATGTTGGTTTCAGTTTGATCTCTGTCCGTGAGCAACATTCTTATTATGTAAATCTATTGCGATAAAAAATTTTGTGCATGTTTTTTTCTGCATATGGCTAGGCGATCACCGAGCTAAACACCTAATTATTGATGTTTCACTATTCTTACCATTATTCAAGCACACCGGAATCCACATTGAGCCATCTGCCCCAGCCAAGTTCTGCACTTTGGCCAGCAGTTCATCCTGTTTCTGTTTGCAAGCTGAAAATATATAAAATCGATGACAAATGAATAAATGAGCAAAAATGAATGATCGAAACATGACCTACTTTCTACCGTTTGTCCGCCTGATTCTATCCCGTTGGCAACCTGATGTTTCACGACAGGTATATCTTCGAGTTCAACGTTACAAGAGTCACCGAACAACGTACGGGCGGCGATGCGCGCAAAATCCTGAATGTGTTTATAGTAATGTTCAGTTCTGCACATCAGTCGCTTTCTGCATCGAGTCTGCATTCCAAATCAGCACTCTGGCTGGCAACCCATGAATGATCGCAGATCTTGAAAAATATCACATGCCAACCCGCCGCCACCGTTCGAAACGCAGCGACACAAACACAAGCTGAAACATCACCTCGTACATCCTGTGCATGTCGAGGCCGCATGCCTGGTAGGAGGGCAAACGTCTGAGACAGTTGACTTGGTTCGTGAAGTAACTGCAGTACACGTGGCCAGCTGGTGAGTCTGAATTTAAAAAAAACGATAACTTTTGGAAACAAAAAGCTCGTGAAATAAGCACTTTCAAACCCCGACCTTTTTTCAACCCGCTGCTATCACATTGGGTTGCGAACTCCTTTTCAACGCTGGATAAACACGCCCGGTTGTTGGTGAGTACCTGGTAATAATTGAAACATCAGCTCATTTGGGTACGCGGTGGTTTGAGTCTTGTTTCATAGGGAATCATTCCATTTTCCTAAATATCGGTATATATGCCCAAGTGACGGGAAGTTTGTTGTCACCGACCCAAGAAGAACTTATACACAACAATTGCAACAATCATGATATACATAGCAATCCAACTTTTTTCGCCTCGTCGCGACAATAGAATCCGACTAATGTTTCAAACACCGATCTGCTGTACATGTAACACGACGTGCCGTGCGCTTCATCGGCCAACCGCACACACGTGCTGTAGGTGGACTCGAACTGGGCGCATGTGGCTTCGAAAAACTGCAACAAACCAACGATGACATCATCACACAATAAAAATATTCAACAGATGTCTTGCGCGTTGCTGGGCTTTGAACACCCGGCAAAGTGTATACCCGCGGCCACAATTGACAAAATCGTTCCGAAGTTCGCCTTGTCGACTTCAGGGTCGCCCTCATGAATAAATCGCCCTTTTGAAATAAACACGCACAATATGCTCAGTTTGAAGCAACTGATTGATTCATGGGCTAATGCCGTCAAATCACATGTATTACATAGGGTGATATTTTCGAAACGGTGTGAAGGTCAGTTGGGTGTAAAGGTCGGTGGAAAACTCGGTCGACAGCTCAGCGTGATAGACCTCGGTGTAAACTTGAAACATTCCACGTTAATAACAGGCAATGTTTCACGTTTACACCGAGCTACGCCGACCGAGCTTTCGACCGAACTTTACGCCGACCTTTACGCCCAACTGACCTTTACACCGTTTCGAAAATTCCACCCATAGTTCTCGCGCTCATTTGGGCTCGTCTATTATTGCTTGATTTGACGACATGATTTTGACGACAAAAAACTTTCAACCGATCATCGTGTATAGTAACACTACGCCAACACGAGCCCGATTTCAGAGGTGGTAGATTAGTGAAACATTCTGACGTGGCTGCTGATTTGGGAAACGTTACAGTTGTGGAGCACAACGTGGTGCATGATGATTTTCTCGTTCCATTCGTTTTGTAAGCACGCCACCTCCGAAATCGGGCTCGTGTTGGCTCGAGACCCACCGTCACCGCATCATAGCCAGTCTGCGACAGCAAGCCCATTTGTGAGTCGAGCGATGTCAGATTCACACATTCTTTGTCATTATTCACACAAATTTGCGGAAATTCACTCAAACATCGTCGCAGTGTGTTGGCGTGTTGCGCGTCGCAGTCTTCTTTCCTCAGCAAAGCTGCCAGAAAGTCGGGAACGTTAGAGTCTGTAAAAAGCAGAGACTGATTGCATCGTTTTTTCCAATTTCTTGAAAGAGTCTTCATGATTGCGTATCTCGACATTGGTTTGGCTGATTGATGTTTCAGGAGACTGTAAAAGATGATGGCGGTGCTAGATTGATGGGCTTGATAACAGATATGTAGGACAAGCGCGCGGTGCAGGAATGAAAAAAGCCAAACTTCAGTCCCGAGTAAAACTCATCACCGCCAAAAACTCTGCGAAAAAGAAAGATAAAATGAATATCAAATGGTCCTTATTCCCCAAGCGCACACCACCTGTCGCAATCATTGGATGGACGGAATCGGTATCGATTTGCTGATTGGCTGAATCTTCCCCGTCCTGCATCATCTGAC
The DNA here is from genome assembly GCA_030248065.1 of Rhynchonema sp. JSB1_4. Lineage (NCBI taxonomy): Eukaryota > Metazoa > Nematoda > Chromadorea > Monhysterida > Xyalidae > Rhynchonema > Rhynchonema sp. JSB1_4. The sequence goes on from JASAMV010005235.1 coordinate 112,936, forward strand.
CAATCATCGCGTCGCAATTCACGCGTTCTGCATCTTCTTGCGTGGTTCGTGTGCCTGTAATTTATTTATTTTTTCAATGAGATAGCACTGTTGTTGTGTGTCTTTGAGAGACGAACAGCACCAAATCACAATACACAGGTGCTGTTCGTCTCTCAAAGACACACAACAACATGATTGCATTACGGCACTGCCATCCCGGCAACATCAAAGAGATAGCACTGAACTGCCAGTATAGTCTAACCACGAGCTCATGAGACCACTTTTTAAAAGCTTGCTTGGCCAGATTCAAAAATGCTCCTTTTACACGTGTTTCCGCAAACAAAAGAAAGAGATGGGGCCGAGAGAGATGGTGACAAGTTCCAGCTGCCTGACCTCAATTCGTTGCGTGCTTACGCGAACAGCAACGTTGTTCAACACACTAATGTTTTGGGAGTCAAAAGAGAATTTACGCACAGAAGTGGAGAGCGCGTTTTTAAAAAAAATACGTGCGTTTCGCTTTCTTTCATTTTCGAAATACGTGGAACCGGAACATTATTGGATCTGTACAAGACAGCTTCAAAAGAATCGTCTCATGAGCTCGCGGCCGGACTGTACAATGTACATTATGTATGTAGGTCGGGTCACCACAATGGCATGAACATGTAGTGTGACTTTGACCTGATATCTCCTCGCCACTGATTGGCTTGACACACCAACACGCTGTTGAGAGCTTGTCACATTGCTCGGGGGCGTAGTTGCCTGAAACGACAAGGAACGCTTGGCGTGTGTGTAAATTTTTGGACACCCAGCCAGGAAGGGTTAGGAGACACGACCGGCAAGGACCTTTTTTTATCGTTTTAAGTTGAGCTGATAACCCAGTCTCAAGCCTGCTTAAAGACCGTGCCTAATGCCTCACCATTGCTTGTGCATCGCGGCCTAGCGAGAACATTCAGAATGCCCATCTCAATCATCAACAGTACATCAGCACAGGGGCCTTTCAGTTGTTGAGAGCTGTCATCAGGCACGGCAGGCCTTGCCTCTTCAGGGGTAAGCGGCACCGGTATGGGTACTGAGTCACTTTGTAGGAACGCAGGGTTTGTGGGCAGTATTGGGGGCACGTCTTCGGTGTCGACTTCAGACTTGGACTTGTGCATGTCTGAAAACATTACGGAAACGTCAACGGTTGTTGTCTTGAAGAACAATTCATTCCAGTTTCAAAATCCTAAATATCCAAGAAACAACAAAGCAACAACAACCAAACCGACCATGTTTCTGCGCACGACATAATGTTTCGCATTCGCGCAAGGATCCAAAATTGTTCACCTCCTCGTCCGGGCCGGGCACATTTGAGGCGTAGAATTTGAATTCGCGGCACATGTTTGTGGTCATGTCGTAGTAATATCTGCGAAACATCGACAAAATTACAATTATTGCAATTCTATGACGTTTTGGGATAGACAAACCATGCAGTCATGCTGCATGCCAATAGGTCACTTTTCATCACCTATAGTCCATCCATCAGCTCATGTCACTTTGTGATGCAGCTGGCCAACTTGTTCCCTTCCTCCACGTTCTAATGAAAGAGAAATTGAGTTTCCGAAAAAAATTAATTTTGCTCCTAGTTTGTGGTTTTTATGAAATCGACGTGTTTTATCGATTTTAATTTGATTTAGTTTTAAATTTGAGCGAATTCAATCGTTTTCGACACATTTTGTTATTTTTTTAGTTTTTTTGCAAAAACGGTCGCACTCAATTTCTCTTTCATTAGGACGTGGAGGAAGCGAACAAACCAGCCAGCAGCAACACAAAGTGCCATGAGCTGGTGGACGGACTATACAGTATGTACCCATCAAACACACAAGATCTGCATAGCGGAACGGCGCACGACCGCAGTCGCTGTTGAAGCCAAGTTTAAATAGAACGCTGTGAATTGCAGTCGACAGTTCGACAACAACTAATGCAGAATTTATGACAGTCAAACTGCCTGATCCGTAAAGCGGAAAACGTACGCGCTCCTTCCATACGTGAAACAAAGGAATGGTTCGACTAGGGTTACGGTAGCAAGCAAAAAACTGCGGGAAAACGAAAAAGAGAAAGGAGTGGCCAAAGCATCAATTTTTCTGCATAATGACTTGCAAGCAATCAAATAAAGTGGCTGGCTGCCAGCCAAAAATTAAAAAAACTTTTTGAAGGTACCGAAGCGTTGATAAACCAAGTCTGAAGGAGAAGAAGAAGAAAGAAAAAAGACAAAATATCTTCGAACTTCCTGTCTAAAATCGGGCAAGCTCATCACTTGATTTTCCGCTTTACCAATCAGGCAGTGTGGCTGCCATAAATTCTGCGTTAGCTGTTGCTGGACTATATGTAGTAGGTTGAACGCTTTGTATCAACCTGGTCATGGAGACCGTGATGCCTTCAACAAACGACCCTTATTGAAACAAGCCTAAGGGATTTTCCGCGCTATTTTTTCATCTTATACCCTCTCACCGCTTCAGAGAAAAAATTGCAGCTGGTCCTGCAGCTTGTCGCGGACCAGATTTGCTTCGACGCATTTGGGCTTTCCAAAGACGCTGGTTTTTGGTAAATATCAATGTATCGTTGCAAACTGCGCGGACCTCAGCGGCATGATGACACGATATATCAATTCACCATACACAAATCCACTGCGTGACAAAAGCATTAAGGGGACCATCTAGAAAAACGCGAAACACCAAGTCGCACTGTATCCAGAACAAACCTATCAAACGGAGCTCTTGCAATCGGAATGAAGCCCACGTCGAGTGACAACAAACAGCGCGCTGGACGGTACGGTTTCGGGTCAGTGGTGGGTTCTGGAACAACTATACGCTTTTCAAAACTTTTTACTGAAAATTTGTCCAACGCTTCTGCTCGCACGCTCACCATTCATGCAACAATAGGAGTAGATCTGTCCCTGGAAACACCTTGATCCTTCAGGGCAGAAGTTGTCCTGACATTTTCGGCCGAAAAATGTTGTGCGACTGGATGGATTACGGTAGGGCTCTTTGCCATTGTCACACACTGCCGTGTAGTCGGAGGTGACTTGCGCTGCAGTTGAGAAACATCAAAAACTTAATTTGCAATCGTGATACAGTGGACAATTTTCAATATAGTTTCTAATCAAATCCGCTAAGTAGCACCAACCTTGCAATGTGGCATTACAGCAGACGCCAAAGAATGCACCCATCACACAAATGTAGCCCTGCGCAGCGCAGTGTTCCGTTTTCTCACAAATCACCGGCTCATTCGGATTCGTGATCTTATGCAGCGGCGTGGATCCGAGCGGACAGAACGGGCCGTCGGCTACAAAAGTATGGGTTGGCTGATGTTTCACACATGGGTGTATTGGATAACTGCTTGATGCCAACTGTGGGCCACACCCGGCGCCGGATGCCAGCAAGGCGGTGCATAGCGCCCTATGATTGTTTCTGATTTTAATCTCCAATTCTGTTTATGTCGAAATAGATGGGCTTCACGAATCGTTGAACATCAGTCAGCCAGACAATTGTGCAGCACAACTTCCACCTGCCTAAATGTTCTGATGATCAAGTTGGTCCATCTTGAATCACGGACTACACAAGTTGGAATACAGTTGGACTACAAGTAAACCGAGCGGAGGCTGCTTGATGTTTCAACTGACCACAAAAGTTATGGGTGTTGCTGATTGTTGAATCGGAATAAAAAATGCGATTCCCAAAAAGTGCGGTTGCCGCACTTCCAAAAATATTTTCAACCCATGCGCAGTCGTGTTTTGGTAATCACACGTGACAACGGAGTGACAAAAGGGCATTTTAGGTGTGCCCAAACAAAATTTTAGATTTAAAATTTTAAATTTTAAATTTAGATTTAAATCTAAATTCCGGGCAGGCCAACCTGGTCTGCATCGGCCGTAACAATCCTGCAGTTTGGCGAACAATTTCGTTGACTGTTTCTCGTCGTTTTCACATTTTCTAGCTCGAATGCCCAAACATTCGTACATGATTGGCGACCAATAATACATCACTTGTGAAACATCAACTTGACAGACGGATGTGTCGTTGAGTTCGTTTTCACACGGATGCACCAGAGCTGCGGCTGCACAAAAAAAGTTTTTCAAGAGATGTTTGAATATCGTTGGATGGATCCGATCCGGGCCTGACATGAGCTGGTTGTGTCCATGTTATTGTTGAAATTTGCGACTTTGAATAATGAGGGCACAATGTCAAAAACGTTAAATCGAACCTGCTTCGTCCGGTTGCTGATGCAAAAGCATGTTGACGTCATTAGCCGCAGCGGTGGACGTGGACTTCACGGTCGTGACTGCAATGAAAAGGTGGTTTGGATGGATACAATTGCACATTGATTGCTTTGGGAAACACGAGGGTAGCGGGAAATGAAGGAAAGATTAATACATACTCATTCTAAGTTGCGCGGAATCACAACAAAAAAGTATTATTTATTTGTCATCTGCCACTTAGTGATGTAGTGCAAATTGTTGACGATCGGAGCTGTACACGCAGATACAGTATACTTTTACAATACAAATGAAATGTATCAGGCACGTACATACTGTATGCCTACAAGAGCCCTATCTCCAAATCAAGAGCACCGAAAAAAATTGTACAACCTGGTGTAGTCGTTGAAGCACTTGACCGTTTACATGTCACCCGGTTCCATTGTGCGTCGTAGAATATTGCGTTGCATCCGCCACAGTAATTCGCAACGCAATGGGTTACGGTAGCACATCGGGGCAGCACACGGCACGGATCGGCTTTGCACAACACTGGTGCACTGGCACCGTCTGAAAAGAGGTAGAAGAACATCTGGCGAGAATACCGCCCATCCCCAATCCCCAATTGGGGAAATGACCTAAACTGACTGATCCAGCTTATGCCATATTACAACGACGGTAGATACTGTATTTCCAATGCTAATATTTGTGCGACATTGAACTGTTTTATCACCTCCGATGACAACCAGAGAAACATTGTGCACCCACCGCAACATTGCTCCATTCTGACGCATTTGGCCACTGGCAGCCGTGAAGTGTCCGTCACAGCCACACATTTGTAACATTCAGGACACTCGGTCTGCGCGCAAACATCCACGGTCGTTCGGGGCGTCGCAATTGTCGGCATTGCTGGAACAGATCTCAAGCGTTCTGGGGATTTCTGGTTTTTTCACCGACGAAGAATTTTACCTTTTCGATCAATCTTCAATCGAAAGTTTCATCACATCCTTTTCCATCCCAACTAACTACAGTAACCCATACCAAACTGGTCTACTGATCCTACCCACCACATCACCAATATACCAAATTCCAATCAAGAAGAGACTAAATTCAACGCAAACAAGTCTTTTTCAACATCTGGACTCAAAGAAACAACAGCACCAAGACGGGATAGAGTAAAGAAATTCAAGAGAAGATCCAAGATCAACTCAAATCCCTCGCGCAAACATGGCCGTCTGAAGCTTTGAAGCGTTGGAGCAATCTGATGTGGAGCGAAAGGAGCGCAATTGAATAGGACCATGAACTACTGAGATTGACTGCAAAAATGCTGATAGTGATATGTCCTTTGGATCTATTAACGGCTTTAGCTTATGATCACCTAGGAGAAATCGCTCAGCTTTCTTTTGTTAGTCTTTGGATTTTGTGATCCCTCTTGTGTAATGATGATCATTATTGTTCGGAGCTCAGAATATAAAAAAATTGCTGGAACAGTTTTCGTTCTGACAGTTTGTTTTTGCATCTTGAACACCCCAAACCTTGGAATATGAGCCTGGTATGTACAGTGGCTGTGACAATGGTGCATTTATCTAGAGTTCCGAGGTCACATACCTGCCCCGGAAGCGTTCGTTCGGAATATATTTTTATTTTTCATGCCTCACAACAAAAACAAGCACACCACAATTAAAAACAAACAAAATACAATTGCAAACCTTGGCCAGGCACACAACAATGCGCGAACAACTGCATTTGCACGCATTTGGCCTGCGGTGCACAGAATCGATCGGTGCAGTTTCGACCCAATAATGGCAATTCAAAGCCCCCGGCATCGAACGTCTGCAGCTGGTCGCCCTCGTGCGCACAGCGCGGCTGTGTGTTGGATTCGAATAGTTCTGCAATGTACTGAGTGCAGTAATGTTGGTCTGTTTCGCCCTGCTTTCGCAGACAGACCGAGGCGCCAGGGCTCGTCAGTGCGAACGCTTCTGGCAAATTTGCCTCCAAAAAGCCCCACCAGCAGATCTCAAGGATGTCCAAGGTTAATTGAGGGGCTATTTATACTCAGTGCCTGTACAGGTGACTTCCCAAAACGATCTCATAAAGCAAGAGCAGCAGCACGCGATCGACCTTCATCTGATTCGCCAATTTTGGTTGTAGGGTCGGCGCGCTAATTTAGACCAGCGTAAAAGTTACTCATTTGGTGCATGTGGGAACACAACTTTTACGCTGGGCGAAATTAGTGCGTCACAAAATACATACAGTTAAACCAAGAATTGCCATTGCCCGAGCCGAGTCCATGCCAATGCTCTTGCCTTGAAAGTTAAGCCCACGTCTTGAGTTCTCCAGCAGCACTCTAAAGGTCAGCCCAAACCACACGATCAAAATGCAAAACCTTGATAAGCGCGATCGCAGCACGTGCCGAAGAATGCACCCATCACGCATTTGTATCCCTTCGGGCACGAGTCCTGTGCACTGTTCGCATCGCACGTGATCACCTGATGTTTCAATAGAAGTATGTACATACATAGGTATTTCCATGACACAAGTTTTAATTTAAAAAAAGCTGACCCTGGTTTTTTAAGACAACTTTATGTTTTTATTGCTGACCTCATTCCTGGGCATTCGTGATAACGTTGATAAAGGGGAGACGACACGCATAGCCGGTGGTGAATTGCCAGCACACGATGGGTGATCGGCTGCAATTATATTGTACTCAATGATTGTTTGTTGTAATGTCAGTAAAAATTGCCAATACTAGCTGTTCTTCAATTGACTTGCGCAGTATTTTTGTACACGCCTTCGTTCCAGAGATTGCATTTTTCGAAATGATATACCTACAAACATTACTGCTGCAACTCAGTTCATTGTTACTTCACTATGTGCACTGCTTGTTGTGGCTCTGCCCTCGCCATGTACAGATGTGACGAAACTCTGTTTATGAGTTTGTACGCAGTGATGTTACAGCCCAGCAATAAGATCTGCTGGTGGGGGGGGCTTTTTGGAGGCAAATTTGCCAGAAGCGTTCACACTGACGAGCCCTGGCGCCTCGGTCCGTCTGCGAAAGCCGGTCGAAACAGACCAAAATCACTGCACTCAGTACGTTGCTGCACGCTCACATAACGCATATTGACATGTAGAAAACGCGCGCTCACCCACCCAATTTGCACATGTCCGAGCAGGTGTGCCAGCTGTCAAACACGTTACCATCGAGTGACCGTCCGGAACAAATCCGATTTCTGACAGCGACACATTCGTGCACGGAATGGTCGAACGACCAACGGATCTGAGAGAATATTTTTTCATTTGCACGCCTTTTTGCGAACCAATTAGCGACACCATCAAGCTTGGCGGTGATTGGACCGGTCCCCCGCTTTGACGTTGGCAACGTGATTTTTTTGTAATAAGACGAAAAAGATGGATATACCTCGAGATTTACTGATGCACGCTACGTTTAGATCAAGCTCATGTTGCTCTCCGACAGGAAATAAAAAAACTGCGCTACGCTGGTAGAAATTAATCGCATCAGCATCAGTAAATCCAATTCATCAAAAAAACATTCACGGCAACAAGGCAGGTCCGGGCCGACTACCATGCTATCGTACTAACAAACCGATGTAAACCAACAAAGGACAACAACGCCCCAGTCCCATGGTCTCACCAATGCCGGTGGTGTCGAGCCATCTTCACAAACCCCGCCCTGCACCTGCACCGGTCTGGCACTATCGCAACGATTTATGTTGCTCGGCGCTGATTGGTCACTGTCGGCGTTCACGTCAACGAACGCTGCAAGTGATTGGTCGGTCAAGTTTATCATTCAGGCTCATGAACTCATGCTGTACGTTACACGAAATCTAGAATGTTCAGAACGTTTAGTGAGACGCCATGCCATGCGAGCTCCGGAAGTTGCAGCAAGCAACGTTCGATGCTACTCATTTTTTCAAGGCCCGTGGCGGCTGGTCCCCAGAATAATAATTCATGCGCTTCGGCTCCACCGAAATTTTCCAGCGTCCCGCGGCTTTTCCAGCGTCCCGCCATACCGATTGCGGGAACGGAACGAAAGTGAAACATCAAACTACAACCCACCATCACAGTCGATCACAGTGTCGGTCTCAGCAAATCGCGTGTTGTTGAGTTGATCGCCCGACCGCGGATGCACGCACCAGCACACACTCAGTTGTGGTGCGCACTGACGTTGACGGTACAGACCTGACAATAATATGGTAAAATATCTGCTTATTTATGAATAACTTCAATCATTTCTATCATTCAATGTGATAATCATGCTATGGACGTAAGTGAATCGTATAGTCTACACTAGACGGGACCCAGTGGGTTTGGGCCTTGTGGGCTTGGGCTCCAATTGTGCAGATCTGAGCTCAGTCCAGCACCGGGGGTAACCAGTCTAGCCTGGTGCTGGACTGAGCTCAGATCTGCACAATTGGAGCCCACAAGGCCCAAACCCACTGTGTATCGATCGCACTACGCAAAGCGTTATGCGTGCCACAAGCACACCCAATGCATTAGACGGGACCCGTGCCTACGGCCCGGCTACAGCGCCGCGCCCGTGTCGTGCCCCCCCCCCCCCCGAAGACCCGTTAGCATAAAGCTACCCGTGAAAATTGACCCGTCCGCCCTTCCGAGGGAGGGGACCACACACACACACATACGTCTTCCTGTTTTAGTAGTATAGATGAGTTCCATCAGTGAAACATCATCAATACACAACACGCACCTCTGTGGTCACATTCTGGCAGCCAGGGTGCATTCACTTTGAGCATGGCTGTCCGCGTAGCCACACATGTAGATGCAGCCGGTGATGTTTCATTCATGGGCACGGTTGCGGGTGTGGCAGGAACGGCGGTCACACAGGCGCTCGCCTGAAACAGTGTATCAGTCTGTGTCTCCAATGTTACAACGATCTTTCTGACAGAAAAATGCATGTCCGTGCGACTTTTTTTGGCATAATCGGCACTTTGGTGCCGGCCGATTCGGTCAAAGTGAGACTATTGTTGGGCCAATAGGCTCCCAGGCGGGCCCGGATTTCAGTATAGACGGAATATGGGTCCCTGGACCGAAACAATGGTCCGCAAAAGGTCATTTCATACAACTTAGCTCAGTTCTAAAAAAAACAGCATGCATTTTTGTTGTTATGTATGTATTTGACCTGACCAACAAAAAAACAACCTGACCAAAACGTCCCAAAAACCTTTGCGTTGGCGGATGCCTGCCGCGTGCCAGATATCTCCTTGCCATTACCGGCGTCCACACACCAACACACCGACATACGCTCGTCACATTGTAGCAGCTCGAAATTGCCTGAGTTTCCAGGTTTTATCTCAGTGTTTTATTCGCTTAGATTTTCTATCTGGATCGTCGTTGGGTAAGAAATTTTACTCAAACCCTTGTGGAGCAACATTTATTGGTGCAAATTGTCAAAAAGTTAAGGCAAATCGACCGGGACTTAAAGCGGAATATCAACTAATTTGACATATAAAATCAAACTCTGTAATTAGACCGACCAAATTTATCGCATTTGGGAACGAATGTCTTTTCCGGCGATTTTTCAGTTTCATACGTTCGGAATTTGGCTGTGATGCAGGCTGCAAAGAACAGGAAGTAAAGGACGACATTGGTAGACCAACAATGTGAGACGCTCACTAACCTGACAACCACAAATGCCCAAATTTTCGGGTTGCGCAATAATGCATTTGTTATATCTTACGCTATCCACCTCGGTGCGTAAATTACCCTTTTGGCTTTTATTCCAAAACATGTGTGCGTTAAAAAAACGCTGCTGTTCGCGTAAGCACGCTACGCATTGAGGTCAAGGTCTAAGTCCAAGGTCAGCCAGCTGGAAGTTATCATCATCGTGTTTGGGGGTGCATGCAACCACCCCCGGTGGCGGTTGCACTTTTGAGAATTTGGGCCAAATACGGGATTGAAGCTTGGCCGCGGTGATTCAGACCTGGACGTGCTGGGGCCGAACATATTTATTCATGGAGAATTCATTCCTATTAGGCTCATATCTAGTCTTGTATACAATAAAGACAGCCCTAATCTGAGCCACCAAAAGAATCGCGCGAATCTAAACCATCGCCGGCGCGAGCCTGCTTGCTGCAACACGGGGTGGAATTTTCGAAACGGTGTAAACGTCCCGTTGGGTGTAAAAGTCGGTGTAAGCTCGGTGTAAACATGAAACATTGCTTGCTGCTGTTAACGTGGAATGTTTCATGTTTAAACCGAGCTTACACCGACCGAGCTTTCGATCGAGCTGCTTACACGGACCTTTACGCCCAACTGACCGTTTACACGGTTTCGAACATACCAACCTCGGAAAGTATACCGTAAAAACCTAAATAGAAGGGGGTGCTCTATTAACTCACTGACCCTATTTTGGGGGGCTCTATTACGGGGGGCCTCTATTAATTCACTGACCCGAACCTGAAAAAATTGTTCCCAGAAATATCCCCAAAACCCCTAAAAAGGGTTTTGAAAGGATGTTTTTTCACTTGTAATCGCATTTATTCGTGTCTATTCGTCAATAAGAGGCGTATTATGTGCTCTGAACGAACAACAAACGTGCATAAATGTATGTACCTGTGCACCACTATCAAGCGTTAATACACTACTGTACAGGGGATGTTACTTAGGGGGGCTCTATTCCGGGAGGGGGCTCTATTAATTCACTGACCCCTTTTTGGGGGGCTGTATTACGGGGGGGGCTCTATTCCGGGGGGGGCCGTATTTAGGTTTTTACGGTTCATGAAAAGTTAGTCACTAACGCGGACATGACGGGTGTGTGCCTTTGACCGTACTTGGCTCGTCCACCCAAATCAGACCGACGGGTGTACCTGAGCTGACGTCCACGCACGCGCATGCACCACCCGCACATTGCACCAAGTGGAAATAGCCTGAAACAGAAAGTTAACCATCTTGGAATAGTTAGATAATAACTGGACCTGGTCAAATTGTCATGCAGCGAACGTGGGTGGTGCGCATATGCGTATAGGTAAATTTACGTGTACACCTCATGTTCACGGCCCAAAAATCGGTCATAATCGAAAATAGCAAAACCTGCGTGGGCCTTACCTTTCTTCGTGCATGTGGGGGGTTGTGTGTTTGTGCCTTTCAATTCTAATGTTTCACGTTGGCAAGGTGGTAGTGCGCTCAAGTCGGGCACTTCTGGTGGTTGTGGGATGTTGGGCTTGACTTGGACACTCCCTGGAACTCGGGGTTCGTCGCAAGAAACCTGAAAATTCGTGATCTTTGGTCGATCGCAAACTTAGTAATGGGTGCCTCGGTCTGTCTGCGAAAGCAGGGCGAAACAGACCAACATTACTGCACTCAATACATTGTTACTTCACCATGTGCACTGCTTGTGGTGGCTCTCTGCCCTCGCTATATGCGCAGATGTGACAAAACTCTGTTTATGAGTTTGCGCATAAAAGTGATGTTACAGCCCAGCAATAAGATCTGCTGGTGGGGCTTTTTGGAGGCTAATTTGCCAGAGGCGTTCGCACTGACGAGCTCTGGCGCCTCGGTTTGTCTGCGAAAGCAGGGCGAAACAGACCAACATTACTGCATTCGGTCCGGTCTTTCGGTCACAATGTTGAACTCAATCATGGACCGTTAAGTGAACGTAGTCGGCAAGTTTGGAACTTTTGAACGCAAAGTTTTTTTTGAAGAATACTGAACCTTGTGCATGTAATTTCTTGTTGCACTCACATAAGTGTTCGCGTCGACCGCCTTGCGAGTATTGGGTACTTCCTGTCCAGTCTTTGGCTGCACGCACCAACATTCGGGGTTCGTAATTTGACACTGAAGTGGCGTGTACAGACCTGAAACGTTCATTTTGTTACATTTTTTTAATAAAAAATGGTTCATCGCCCTAAAAGAAGACTTCAAAAGTCTGCTCATTTTTACGATTTAATCGATTTTATTGTTTGGTGAAATCTAAAAATGACACAGTGCAACATCAGCCAGCGAGCCATACCAGTATCATCCGTGCAAGTGGGCAAGTGGGTGCCGCTGCTGGCGTGCGTGCGACGCAGGGCCTTGGCCAGTTTATTGACACAGGCTGAAAAAGTGTTTTTAATTTTTTTATTTGTAAAATTCAATGTAACCGTTGTTACAGCGAATATTTAGCGCTAGAGTTATTGTACGCCAATTGGTGATGAACCCAAAATTTCAGTCGCAAGTGTGTTGTATTATCGCAATATGATTTCCAGGCCTTCGGGTTCATCACGACTATATGGTAAGAACCTGTCGGTACTGGATCTGACTTGACCACACACAATTATCGTTACTCCATTATACTGCAGTTGTCCATTGCGACCTGTTTTCACAGACAGATGGTGCATCAGACAATCGTCGGTGCGAATGCACCAATACGGCCACGTGAAAACGAAAAGCCGGACCTACCCGGACACATTAGCGGTTTTGTGATCGATGTCCGTGTGCCTTTGATTTCGGCGCCCGTTTCGGGGTGCGTGCAGAAACACTGACGTTTCGGTCGATCACACTGTATCAAATTGAAGTAGCCCTGGGTCGTACAGGTGTACTCAAAAGTGTCCAGCCCTTTCGGATCGGGGACCGCGGTGCCTGGGGGCTGAAATAGAGGTTTCCGTCCGTAAATAAAAATTCATGATTGTCGATGGTGTGGCCTTGCATTAACAGTGCGAAAGTCATTAAAAATGGTGAAAGTGCCGATGAAGCCTGTGGCCCCAAATGTCCTGTAACATACGATAAGTGCCTTGCTCCCAAATGCTTCTTGCGCTTGGCTTTTTGTCAAAAACAGTTCTTGTAAACTCAGTTCGGTGCAATATTTGATTCACGTGTGTTTTTACCTACTAAGTTTCATGCACTTTTTGAACAGACAATAACAGGAAGTCAAGCATATTTCATGTCACCACAATGTACCATAATGTGCCTCTTTTCCTTTTGTGCCCGCAGAGCATACGAGAAAATTACCAGCAATTCCTTGAACAAACCCGTGGTCTGGAAAGGATCGTTATTTGGGCGCTGTACTGTACAGGTCAAATTGAGATCAGGGTTTGACAGAATAAGTTTTGTAAATATACGAAAAGCGAAAAAGTTGTCCAATACCGGGAGTGAAACCGACACCGTGCCTTGGTTATAGAGTACAGTTATTTTTTCAAATACTTTTTCCATACATATATTTTATAAAGTCATGATTTCGACCAGCGTGAAGGCTATTTGTTGTTATGTTCATCCGTGGACAAATTTTACGCCGATCAAAATTAGGCTTTGTACCGTGTGTCAGAAAACGCGAACAAAAAGGGCATACTCCGAGGACAGATGTGATCCGACATATAAAAGTCTGGCGCAGACTGAGATAATGCAGACACCTTTTTTACGATGCGATTCATCATCTTTTGTGCAAAGCGCGTCCACAAGACAGTTCCCAGTACACTTTTTTAATTATAGTAAAAATCTCTGAAACAAGCGCCCAGACCGACCAGCGGGCCGACTTTTTGCAGTCGATGGTAGGCAAGCACGGCATTGGCTTGTTGGCACGGCGAGCCCTGCAAGACGCCGTTGGTGGCCGCGGTCGGCGGTGTGACACCCGTGCACGCATTAGCACACTCGGTGGCTGAGAGAAAGTTGTTGTTGTTGCCGCCACAACCGCCGTAGAGGAACTGCTCGCATCTGGAAATTTAGGTGATCGACGTTTCTCAATGGTAAGCTAGAAAACTTCAATATACGAGAAACATGCATATGTAGATGATGACCTGATGCACCGTCCATCATCAGGATATGAAATGAATGCTTGTATCATCAACAGATTGTACATAGCTATATAATTAAGTAATCACGTGCAATCATTAATGTAACAGCAGTGAGTTTTGCCCGATTCGGACTGTTTGCACAGCCGGGAGCGGTGCCAGGCCTGGTGTCGTTGCGAAAAACTCTGGTAAAGTTGCTGCCAATAAAAAGTACAACGAGCTGCTCGCTTAAAAAATCACTCGCTGCAACACTGTAGTATGTATACTTCGTTCCAGCGCTGCGCAAGATGAACAAAAAGTGTCAATGCAACACATCACACCCAGATGAAACATCACGCACCTCTGAGCAGTCACATTATAATGCCATCGGGGCAACGCAGCACGGCAGGCACCGACCTCGGGCTGATAGAAACAATGGGATTGATCGGCTGCAAATAATGCGCTCTGTTTGTGAAAGATTGTGATTTGCAACAACAAAACTTTATGCTCTCCAAGCATTTTAATTGATCGACAAAGCTCATTCTAAATCTCCCACGTTTCAAAAAATCGGGGAATCAAAAAGTTTACAACAAGAAAACTAAAATAAAAACTAACTTTGAGCTGAAATGATGTCAACGGAATGGTAGGTGCCGAGAATTAATGCAAGTTTATGCATCATTAATATGTTTCCGATCATGACGGATTATTATTTTAGTTTAGAGGATTACTATTACTATAGCATCTGAAATTATATTTTGGAACAATGGATATGAATTATAATGCAATAATGTAACTTCAAGGACAACAACGTAAAAAGCTAATCCAGACTGTGAAGGTCAATTAATTAGTTTTGGTTGGTCTATAAATTTGGTTTTGTATGTCTGTGCATGCCCGAAGATTGAAAGACACTGATAAACAGATTGCTGGTGCGATAAAAAAGGCGATTTAGAGATAAAGATTAAAGGTTAAATAATTGTAATAAGTGGTGAGCAGTTTTGCGGTCATTCCCAATCCAAACAACGAGATCGGTTCGAACAATTCGCAGCAGGGTTGCTCACAAAGAAAAGCGGGGTACGGTGCATAATTTTAGAGTACAACAGCCCACAATAACACGAATCCAAATGCGAACAATATTATACCGACGATGTGCAAGTGGAAATATTGCGCGCTTTTCGCGCTAACGATGCAATTGTATGAACGCGGTTCTAAATTTCACTTCCATGGAATAGTGTACAAAGATTTAGTGACGCCATAAAAATTAATAGTAATCCCAGTTAATCTGTCACTGTCACATGTTATTGTTTTGGAAACTAAAGTAAAAAATGTGACAAAAATACTTTTCTCCGCTAAACTAAATTGTATTGGTGAAAAAATAAGCAAAAAAGTCGCATGCTATATGCAAAATTTCACTTTTGCGTTGCAGAAATGATGCCAAACATAGTGCAAAGCTGATGCCCCGCCATTGATTTTGACTATTTCTTTGCTGGAGATCTTAAAAAGATAAAGAAGGTCACACTTTCCCGCGTATCGCGTTGTGCTAAACGAACAGAATGACAACTAATTACTAATCACTATGGTTTGCCTATCGCAAAACATTGTTTTAAATTTTTATTGGCATATTTTCCAACTGCATTGACAGGAAGTGTCGTCGTTAAGAGCAACTATGCGTGCCATGATCGTCGAAACTATTTTATGTCGCAATTTTTTATCTGTTTTAATGTTATTCTTGTCGATAAAATAGGAAATAAATAGTTTTCTGGCTGCGGGGCAGAGTTGTTTAGCGCATGGAAAACCATGGTGAATCGACACAAAATAAAATAAACATTTTAGTTACGAATGGTTGGACCATTATTTCTGGCGCTATTTATTTGAAGACGTTCGACAACACGCACTTTTTTGAGTTCTTATTTAAGCTGAAAACAACGATAAAAAGGGAAATATATGGAGTGAAATGCATAATACCCTCCATCAAAACAGAAAAGAACGTGCAAAACATCGATTTTCTCCAGCAAAACTCAGAGGAGCACATTTAATGATGGTCTTAGCGTTTACCAAGGTATACACAGGTGCATGGTTTGACCTTGCGCGATTTGCTACAAAATACCCATGCGCGCACTATTTTGATATTGCCCCTGATTCGGAAATTACGTCTCATCAAATGTAAAGCAAACATTTTCGATTTCGTATGGAATGGATCATCATGAGAATCAGAAATAATGCGTGCCCGGACTTGGGCACAAATAAGCAGGCAAACAAGGTCCTTTTTTGTGGGACAATTACGCGTAAAAATACGCGTGTTGACATCACGTGAAGCAAGAAAACACACACACACACATCATTGAAAAGCGAAAAAATTCCGCAGCGCGAAGGCAAACTTTTTTCGACCTTTGAAAAATAACAGCGGGGATTCTGTTTTTTTACAAAAAAAACCTAAGTCTATGTGACTCATTTGCACCGCACACGTACATATGCAATGATTGCAAGCAGCCTACATACAGTGTGAACGGAATGCACTGCGCTGGGGACTGTGCACAAAACAAGGACACTTTACTGCCAAGTATTTGTCAATACGTTTGTCACCTGACTTTAAACAAGAGACAGATTTCAAGTTCTGTCTCGAGTAATCAGGCGCTATAACGAGTGGTGAGGCTCTCAAAAGTCAAGGTAGGTCACTTTCTGCCGTTAGTCTTGTGATTTGCTGTCCTATTTTTGTGACTATTATTTATTGTGAATACAGCACTTTGTTTCCGGTGAATTCCATCACAAAAATTCTGCGGTCGAGTTTGGAGCGGGCGGCTAAGACTCTGATTTTAATCCAGAAACAACACTATAGATGCCACTATGAAGCTTAGAAAACTGGCCTGACGCCAATCAGTGACAAATTCACAGCAAATGAATACTGGTGATTCGGCTGTATGTGTGCTGACAAAAATACAGACAATTTACGGAAAAATAAACATGAGTAGTGCACAAGTTTGGGTGGGCTGAGCAACCTACACAAAATATAGATGTGTGCAAATAATACCCCTTGCTTGCGCAACAGAACACATAACAATACTTTTTTGCTTTCCGATCTTGCTGTTGTTGGTTTTTGTTTCCTGTTTCCCTCGACGGCACTTCTTCTTGTGCTTGCCAAAGTGTGATATGCGCATACCTAGTAGTTATTTTGAGCTTTGAACTGGATATTTTGTTCGGTACCGGGTCGGTCTGACTGAATGTGAATTATCGAACCTCAGTTGGATGAACAAGGTGCAAGGTTATAATTTGTCCAAATAAGAAACGGTCCAGAATTTCTTCAAATCAAAAACGCCATGCTGCCAAACGTGGTTCACGCAGTTTCAGCAGTTGTCGGCTAAAAGTTTCAGGTGTAAAAATGTTTGGGAGTACATGTTTCTTGTTTCAACAGTGCGGTCAACGTTGGACATTTTTGGGGGATGCAAATAAGATTTTCGACGTTAATAACAATAATATAATAATACAACGATGTGGGATTCAACGCCAAGTTTGCAGCCACGAATGATCAAGCGAGTAAATTTCGTTCAATTAAAAACAAAAAAACCATAAAAAGCAAGTTGCATATTTGGACCGTGCGTGACGGTCACACACGGTCCAAGTATGCAGTGACGCACTGTACGTTTAACAAACATTTTATGGCGAAATTAGGGACTGTATGTTTTGTCAAAATTGCACATTCTTTTGGTCACTTTTTGTTTGAACCGTGTACGATTTTGGGAGACTGTGACGAGGTAAACTTGTGCAAGGTGCAAGCCAAATCGCCATGTGAAAATCAGCTTATGGGGCTCTCGGCAAAAGTATGGGTTTCAATTTGCAGCAGAAATCGTCTTGTGAGCAGGTGGCGTTGCGTGCATACAATATAGCACCAAAACAAGTTTGTTCAAAAATGATTTTATGCTGACATGACATGCGAGCATTACGTGAGGAAAATAAAATAACGGAATAGTCAAATAATGTATTAGGAGTCACATTTTTAACGCAATGCATGTGACGTTACAAGCCGAAAAAAGTTTCGTGCAATGACAGAATTCATGGGTAATAGGCTCGTTCAGGGAATAAATAACGTAAAACATTCTAAAATGATCGGATAAACTTCAGAGAAAACAAAAAATGCGCTCCCAAAAATAAAATGAAAAAAATTTAAATAGTTTTTTACGCACGGGTCCGTTTCAACTCATAAAAGTGGATTAAAATCCGTGCATATTTCATCCTGCGCAGTGATATTGATATATGAAATTTTGAATATTTTTATGATTTTTACAAGTTTTGAGTACTCGGGCAGTGCGCGCGCGCTTGCGTGGTTGCATTCAAAAAGGCACGCAACTGAAAGTAATACGCATGTGACCCCAATGCGTATGGGTAAGATATCCTGCGCAGACTCGATATTTTGAAAAGCATTGCGTTTCCTGTTGACATTCAAGCAACCGCAGCAATACAAAATTATTCTGCTTTTCATGTTTTGTCGTTTTATCAAATTTCGCGAAGGATTATAAAATACGATGTCAGCAATGTTCATGCCACATAATGAGGGAAATGCGTGAGCTTTAGTTCCCACATAACGCGCACGTTTCTCGATTGGACACATTTTAGAGCTACATACCTATATATACATATGTATGTATGTCTATGTATCTAAAATCCATCACACCAAAAAAATAAGGTTAATAAGTATCGTTTTTTATCATAATTGTCTAAAAAGATTTGGTGGTCATGTAATATTGACCGATTTTTGATCTGAACCACATATACTCTTTGATTTGCCCATATTTTAGCAAATCACGTGCGGTGCGAAAGCGAGCACATTTCATTTTATGACGAAGATTCTTTATCTTGCTCCAGGAAGTCGTGTTAGTGCTTGCTTGTCGCGTCGCTAGACCATGCTGCGAAAGAAATGTAAAATGCGAGAAAACATTTAATATATTGTAGGTCTGATCAATAACAACCTATAAACTTGGTTGAAAGCAGCTGGCTGCCAACGCTGTTATTCATCCTTCCACACAGCCCGAACTCCGCTCTTGAACACAGCTCAAAAGACTGCATGAGGACGCGGCCACATGCAAACGCGGTTGGCTTGGCATGGACACTAAGGCCGCCCTCAGACAAACGCGAAAAGCGAAAAGCAAAAAGTTTTTCAGCGTAGTCATCATCCACAGCGCACGCCAAACTGCCCCTGAAACATTTTGTTTGAGCATCACTGTGGTTTAGGCCCGTGGTTAAGGAGTTGCTGTTGTGCTGAACTTTTCGCTTTTCGCTTTTCGCGTTTGTCTGAGTGCGGCCTTACAGTATGTATGCTCCAACCACGAGCTCATGAGACGATTATTTTTAAAGCTTGCTTGGCCAGATTCAAAAATGCTCCGGTTACACGTGTTTCGGAAACAAAAGAAAGAGATTGAGCTGAGAGAAATGTTGACAAGTTCCAGCTGGCTGACCTCAATTTGTTGCGTGCGCTTACGCGAACAGCAACGTTGTTCAACACACAAATGTTTTGAGAGTCAAAACGCACCGAGGTGGAGAGCGCGTTTTCACCAAATACGTGCGTTTCTCTTTCGTTTTCAAAATACGTGGAACCGAAACATTGGGTGATATTTTCGAAACGGTGTAAAGGTCAGTTGGGTGTAAAGGTCGGTGGAAAGCTCGGTTGACAGCGCAGTGTGATAGACCTCGGTGTAAACTTGAAACATTCCACGTTAATAACAGGCAGTGTTTCACGTTTACACCGAGCTACGCCGACCGAGCTTTCGACCGAACTTTACAACGACTTTTACGCCGAACTGACCTTTACACCGTTTCGAAAATTCCACCCATTATTGGATCTGCACAAGCCGACTTCAAAACAGTCGTCTCATGAGCTCGTGGTTCGACTACATGCGATGTTGGCTAGACGCTGATTGGTTCATTTTCATGTGTTACAGCCCATTCGAACTAATCCGCAAAACCGCGCACCGCAAGCGCATAGATGCAAGAGCGGTGCGGTCCTTGGACATTCATGTAGAAGCCTTTTCTGACCCGCGGCCCGCAACCGCATTTGCATGACCGAGATATATGTATATCAACCACAACAACAATTATTTATTTTACGATCCACAATGTTCGCTCAATCATTCAACACTATGAACAAGGGTATGATTGGTTGGCATCACAATCGGATACATCATATCTGCACCGGTGCAGTTGGCGTATTTGTCCCAAATCAGCCTGTCCAGTATGTAGAGTGCGTTGCCCAAATTGTACACATTCTCGTAACCTGCCAACAAACGAATGCCTGATGTTTCACATCCGTCAGTATTGTGTTCATCCCGGTGTTGAATGTGCGTCTGAGCGCCAAAACTTTAAGTCTAAAGGCCTAACTATACTTCGTTCTCTCAGAGAACAAAGAACAAATTCTTGCGCGCTGATTGGTCCACGTAAGTTCAACAGCCAATCAGCGCGCGAGAATTTGTTCTTTGTTCTCTGAGAGAACGAAGTATAGTTAGGCCTTAATATTGGATTGTGCTCACGTGTGTGTTTCGGGCTGCTCGAACACGGTCACGACGATCGTGAGACAAATGGGTCAAACTGACCCCAAAGACACACACAGATCTGAGACACGAAAGGGCTCAATTCGAAAACATTCCTTCTGAGATGGTTTTTGACATTTGAGCTCATCGCCGACATTGTCGAATGTTATTTACAATCGCCTCATGTACACGTCAAAAAGGAACGTATAATTCAATATTACGCTTAAAAAACGTATGTGCAAAACACCAACCTCGACTGATCGTTGCAAGCGTAGCGGCTTGTACGCTTGGCCCCATTGCAACCGAATAAATAGTGACCAACTCCTGTAACACAGCAGCAGCCGCATACGGCGGCGCACAACAATTGATGGACTGGTCGAAACTGAAAAGAGAAAACAATGACCCGTAACGGTATCACAATGGTGGTAAACAGTCAAGATGCAAATTGGGAACGAACAACACTCACAATCCGGACGAAAGCAAGATTAGAACTTGCGACACGTTTGCGCGTCTGAACTGAGATTCGTTGATAAACGTATGCGTGAAGCGAAGGGCACTGAAATTCGACGACCATCAACATGTTCGGGATCGGTGATGTTCTGGTCACGAAAACCAAGCAAGCGCCACTCTGACACTGTACTTGTCAACTACGGGAACCAAGGAAAAAAGCAACTGGGACAAATTACCATTATAAATTACATTATGTGTGTTTTCCTTGTCGGACGCAGTACCGCATCCGACAAGGAAAACACACATAATGAATTCAATCAACCGCAACCACAAGTCAATCGGTTTTCTCAAACAACTCATTATAAATTACGTTGTTCCGTTTTTCAAGGGCCATTTCTACTATGAACTTTGTGCTCGCGCGAAATAAAAATTCGCGAATTGGGAAGGTTGGCCCCGTGGGGCTCTGTTTGGAGCAATTTCTAAATGGTGCCGCCGGGTCTATAATAATCGTTGTGGATATGATCGGAACGCTCCTGCAAGTACTGGATGCACGGCTCACAAGAACCAGGCACCGAACGGGAGGCAGTACTTAGTGCTTGTTCTGCTCGTCTACCTCTCCAAGTCCGAAACGCCCACATAATTGCCGACTCTGAACTCAATCAGGGCTTCGGTCACGATCTCAGCACTTGATGTTTCATTGAAGTCCAATATAACGCCTGTGTGGCTTGCCCCGCTGTAGTGCAGAATCGCTGTTTGGTATGAGCCATTATGCGCATCAAGTTGTTCCGTGAAATTGGCAATCAGATCCAGGCCCTGGAAAACTAGCACAGTGGTTTTCCATCCAAAACCCCATCCCGCCCCAAAGATCCGGAAGGCTTAGGCGACAAACTGTATCGTTTGTGGTAAAGGCGACCTTACCGGACTCTTGTGTAATATGGTTTTGATGTCTGCGCAGCAGTAACTGCAACAAACTGATTTGGGGACCTAAAGAAGCGTTACTATCAGATTTCAAGAGATTTACGAACACCGTCAACTTCACATCCAATCTGTCTCTTGGAACGATGGCTTTCGTGAATTGGGCGCAAAATAAAATACGCACTTACCATTTCAGCGACGTAGCTCATACGTTCGGACGTTTCGAGCAGAAATATAACGTCAGCAGCGCCTGAAATTCAAGCATTTGAGATGTTGTGTCATTTGCTATTGGAATACCACATTCCGGTCAGTTGCTGTAACTGGCAGCGGTTGTGGTTCGCTATGGTCGGCTGGTCACAACGCACGCTATGTATAGCATCTCTGACGACCCATCCAGGGTTGGGCAAAAAAAATTAAAAAAAATTTTGTTTAAAAAAATAGGTTTTTGAAAAATTAAAAAAAAATTTTTTTTAAATTTTTTCGGGGGAACAAAATGTTCTAAAACGTCCAAAAATGGCCTTTTTGGGGGCTATTTTTTGTCATTTTTTCTCAGAGGTCGAAAAATTTTCTTCAGAAAATCACTTTTGGGGCATGTATTTGGTATCTAAGATGCCCCAAATGATGTTATTATACCTTCCCGTGATACATGGGACACAGTATGCATGTACCTACATGGTGCTTCGATGTCATACCCCATCAGATCGGTCATATACGACTGATTCAGCTACCGACAAGTATTTCTGCAGTTTATATTCTCAATTCTGCGTGGTTTATGAGTGAATCTTCCTTATTCGACCACAAACTGTTGTGTCTGATACCACAGAGCAGCAATCATTGGTCCATAACAAGCACAGACTGTTGGATCGGTCAATTAAAGTTGCATTTTTTTCGCGTTTTTGCGCGTTGTTAGGCAAGTTTGGTAAAATTTCCCCGAATCTCAGACTTTTTAAAAGAAAATTAAAAAAAAATTTAGAAAAAAACATTTTTTTTCCAACCCTGGACCCATCGCAGTCAACGTACCTAATGTACAAAGCAAGCTATTAGCGAACCGCGGTTGACCTATGTATATCCTGGGACTGCATGGGATATTGGTCGCACAATGACCATATAAGAATTCATCAAATGAATCCTGATTTTCACGTTCAGTCACTCTTAAAGGGGCCGCGACATTATTATTTTTCACGATACACCGCCTGATTTTATGTCAGAAATTGAAAGACGACATCCGAAGGAACATGTCTTACAAAGACAACAACATTGACCCGCGCTGTTTTCAGCATGAAAATCACCCCCGAACATCGAATGTCAGGAACAAAAGTCAGTTTGCTGTAGTCACTCGGCTGCTTGAAAATCAGGCATCGAGCTCAAAAAATTATGATATGGACTCGGTGCTTATGTAATATCTGCGAAACATTTTTCCGGCAACCAGCTCCAAGCACCTGTCGACGTTGCAATTTCTGTGGCAGCTGAAATGTTTCGCAAATATTACATAAGCGCCGAGTCCATATCATAATTTTTTGAGCTCGATGCCTAATCTTCAAGCGGCCAAGCGACTACAGCAAACTGACTTTTGTTCCTGATATTCGACGTTCGGGGGTGATTTTCATGCGGAAAACAGCGCGGGTCAATGTTGTTGTCTTTGTAAGACATGTTCCTTCGGATGTCGTCTTTCAATTTCTGACATAAAATCAGGCGGTGTATCGTGAAAAATAATAATGTCGCGCCCCCTTTAACCACTGTGCTATTTGTGATTCTCACAAAACATTTTCACCCGAAAATAATCCAGCAGAGTACCCACGTTGCTGCGGGTCTGAAACATTCTCTTTACTACATACTTTGTGTGCGATCTGACGATCAATGCAACGTCACTTTCCCTCTTTGCGATTCAGGAAAAAAATTTGACCAATTCTTATAAAGTCATTGTGCGACCAATATCTGCTGGTTTCAAGCCGCGAGCATCAGCAACACAGTGCGCCACACACTAAATCACTATCCATTTTCAAGCATACGACCTGGCTCAAACCACAAACACCGGATCTAGTACAAAACCAGCGATTCACCCAAGATCTTCCATGCACACGGACCAGCAACCGATTTAAGGTCAATATGAAGGAAAACTCACAACTGCTCACAGGAGCCATGGTTGACAGAATTGGTGGCATTGGCGCTTCTGTCGAATTTGTTGTTGATGTGTCGGGCAAACAATCATGGGGAGGTCGGCCTTCAACTTCGGTTGTTAAAAGTTGGATCAGAAACACAGAAACACACAAGATTCCCTGGTGGAGATTCATGATTGATGTTCTTGTGCTGTGGATTTTTACTTGCTCTTTTTTAGGTTCACAATTGTCAAGTCATGTGACCTATAATGCATAGCTATTTTTTGATAAAAGAAGGTCAATATCACAGTATGGAGATTTTTATTTACAACGGGACGTCTTGGTTGCCCGTGTTCAGGTTCCGTCAAGCTACCAGTTGTGTGCGTGGAAAGCAGAAACGCAAACATACAGTACACCAACCTTGAGTATGTTTCAGACCGCCTAAATTTCACGTATTGTTGACAACGCCCTCGTGTTTTATGCTGTTTGTATTAGCTGATAGGCTTGCTTTTTTGCCCAAACTGCGATGATTTTGGAGCTCCTTTGTCTTCTTGCTTAGTCAATTTGGTCTTGTTCAACATATGTACAGTCGCGTCAGAAAAATGCATTAATTTTCTTGAAATAAGTTTTGGGATCACAGCAAGCGACAGCCATCTATAGTTCTGCCATTAGTAACGCGCTCAAAAGGAAATGATTCAAATTTTTCTACTTATCAGCGAGTGACTGACTAACTGCTATAAGCACATTTTGATAGTCTGTGTTAGGGCATAAAAAACCAAAAAATGATCTTGATAAAAAGCCTCAAAAAAGGCCTGAAGACTGCATTTACAGGGTGGCCCAGAAGTAGCCACACTTGGTTAAGGATCCCATATTGTAATCGTCCGTGGCGCGGCTGTTTTTTGAGCTAGGAAAGTAAATAATAGTTCAGCTTGTGCAGAATTTAATAGGGAATAAGATAGAAATAATACTGATGTGATGTTTCACAGCCAGTGCACACACACAACGTTTCAGTTGACGGTCGTTTTTGCCGTGATTGTTGCTTGCTGGAGGAACAATGGACCGAAAATCATGTTCATTTTTTGCTTTATTTCATCACTATAAGGGTTGTGCTTATTGTCAACTTGATAAAAAACGGTTATCCGAAGTTTCATTTGGTGACTTAATGTGTCATGGAGAGGTGAAACACAATGACCGACAAGTGTTTTTTGTTTGTTTCTTGTGGTGACGTTCTGTGATCTGCTGCCGTCCTAGGGAGCTCGTCGACGGGGCAGATGCACTTGAGCACGCCACCTACTGTCACTCGCCAGACAGCTAGCAACGCGCCCGGACCGACAAGAGTCACGCCGAAGTGACCGTCTCAGCGCGCAAGTCAGCCCTGGACCAAAATCCACACGCCTCGCGATGGCAACTCGGACGGCGCGGCTTGATCCTGGTGACAATCCAGTCACCCGCTTTCCTGCAATAAATGAAGCACAAGCAAACGGTCTCAGGCAAGCAAGCACAAAAACCCAACAAGACAAGCCCAGCAATCTAGCTGGCTGTTTCGCTTCCACGTATTGCACGAAAAGCACCCCGAAGTCGACTTCAACAGCACGTTTTACGCTATATAACGATTAACGGAAATAAAGTAATGAAAGATAGAAATCGGCAATAATAATATCAAATATCCAATAAAATATCTCGCGACTCCAAAACGGGCAGAAACACTCAAAACGAACACACACGATAACTCTGAATTACGATATTTACGAAACGGGAGAATTTACGATTTACGGAAGAGAAATCAAACGGCGATAGAGATCAACGCTGAGCCAGTCCATTTGAATTTCCATGCT
This sequence comes from Rhynchonema sp. JSB1_4, assembly GCA_030248065.1. Lineage (NCBI taxonomy): Eukaryota > Metazoa > Nematoda > Chromadorea > Monhysterida > Xyalidae > Rhynchonema > Rhynchonema sp. JSB1_4. The sequence goes on from JASAMV010005235.1 coordinate 138,670, forward strand.
CAGCAACAGTCAACTCTGTCCGAACAGACGACATTCAGTTTGCAGACGACGATATGAAGACGACATATGCCCAATGTCACAGTTCTTTGCCATGTGAAAATTGGCATTTTAGATATAACAAAGAAAGCACCATTATCACAATACTAACAATCGTCATAAAGATAAAATTTTAGTCCGTAGGCGCAGCAGCCCGAAACACACCCACACACAATGTGCAGATGTTTCGTGCCGGCTGGTTCGAATATCGATGGCATTACATTTCAAACTGCGCGTGTAATTGCTCACTTCACCAAACTTTTATACGAAACTGTCGCATTGAGATTCTTCCGATTTTCATTTTTTTGGATTTCCATTGATATTGTGCCGTTTTTTCTCATTGAGCTCCAGTGTGTTTTCAGACAAGCATTGGTGGAACGCGATATGATATGGAGAGGCGAGCGTTTATGACCATCAGTTTCAATGAAACGAGATATCCGTCGCAGCCCCACAAGATCGCACGCAACCGACATGTATTTCAAAATGAACCAATTCCAACTAAACACACGATCTTCAATACGGTCAGCAAGTTTGCTCAACATTTGCACCGTTGCTGATTTGAATCGATCGATCAAATACAGCCGTCAATGCACCAAATATCGACCATAGTTCAAGAGTCAGATGAACAAAACTCATTGCAGATGAGCCGAAACGTGCACAGGAGTTGAAACGGACATCGGAAGAGAGGGTGCCACGAAAGGCGTTCCGAATGTTTCCGCATATAATTCATGTCATTCCCGCTTTGACTGATCAAGACAGACAAGCGATATGTTGTCAGGCGACATCGGCCGAAATTCGGGCACCGGGCAGTACGTCATCGCTCGATCGCCAATGCGCTGTCGATGAAACCTACACATGCACGTCAGTGGATACACAAACAAGAACAATGTGGTTTCGTATTCGGTTGTGCCACCGCTGGCAACAATCGAGACACCATTGCATTCGGACCTGATGTCGGCGTTGACCGCAATTTACAACATCGTATTTTTGGTCCGTGTATCCGTTTGAAATCGGAGGCAATGTTGTCACGGGCGGTTACTTCCTTTTTCAACTTGCGCATTTGACGTTTATCCCAACGGTTTACAAATCCTTTTTTGCAGGTGAAACCAACCGCGCGATGGTGACGCAGCGTCTTTATGGTGACACGATAACAGCAAAACATCAACCCGAATGATGTGATCTATCAGGACTCAACGCCCCCACATACAGTATGTAGGTACGGCAAACCAGTGACGCCCTGGCCACCACACTCACACCAGATGTGATTTTTCTTCTTAGGGTATAGACAAGGTGTTGCCCCCCCCCAATGCACCCTACAATTCGTTACAGTTCGAACAAAAAATGGCCGCAGTGACGCAAACGATCGATGATCGGATGCTTGATAATGTTTGGAGTGCGTGTGTTGAAAGACTGGAATTGTGTGGCACATAGCGGCTGGGCACACTCACAATTAAACATTTTGAGCTGGCATTAGACGAGTGTTGACCCAATCCAAGCAAACCCACAGTTATCAACGTTTGTTGTGTGTGACGTTGATTACATTGTTTGCTTGTGTGCGACATTGGGTGGAATTCACGAAACAAAGTTCACCGTCAACCTCAACGTCAAAGTTCAAAGTCAGATGTTTCAGCGTCACGCTGGCTGTTGGACAAGACGCGGTTTTCTAAACGGAGTGTCAACTTTGACGCGTTGTTGTGTATGGTTGCACGGTTTTCTCAACAAAATATTATTTTCACGATGTAACACAAGCCTTGTCCATCAGGCAGCGTAATGCTGAAACATCTGACTTTGAACTTTGACGGTGAACTTGACTTTGTTTTGTGAATTCCACCCATTGATTACGTCATTACGTTGTGTGTGTGTGACATTGATTACGATTCTTGTTACAATACTCAAGTCTCCAGTTTGGGTCATTTCTCGTTGGGTTTTTCCTAACAATCAAAGCTGCAAATGAAGCATCTTGTGCTGTTTGTTGCGAATCGGCAGATCACAACATGCTAAACAATGTGAAACATCACCAAACCTTTGTTTTGCCAGGTGTAATGAGCGCAGGCCTAATACAGTCAAACCTCCACATATAGTGAACTCCACATAGTGAGTCCCCCCTGCGTGGTGCACAATAATCATCAGTCCCCGAAGTTCCACGTGTTATAAACCTCCACATAGTGAAACATTGTTTTGTGAACGCTTTTTCGTCCTGAACAGGCTGAAAGGGCGTTTTTGACAGTGAACGAATTTTACCAGATGAACAAAATTGACCAAATGTCAACGTATACAACCTACTGCTGCAGTTCTTCACTAGCACGTTTCGGACTCAAAATCATGCCATATAGTAAATTTCCAAATTCGCTGCCGCACAGTAAAATACGCCCCATAGTTAATGTCAAGTTATAAACCCGAACGCCAACCATGCGCGGTTCTGAAACATTGCGCGCAGCTGCCTGGCCGGCTGCCAAGCTGCGTGTGTGTTGGCTGTCTGAATGTTTCACAAGTTGATTTTCCGGTTTAGAACCTGATATTAACTATGGGGCGTACGTTACTGTGCGGCAGCGAATTTGGAAATTTACTATATAAGCCATAAATCTATGAAATCACCGTTGCAGCCAATTTTTCTCACCATAATCTCACAGGTTCACTGTACCGCAGTGTTGTTCCTGGTCGGGCGATGAGGCGGTTATAACCGCCTACCTACCAGTGTACCTACCTACCCATTTTTCGGAGCGGCGGTTAGTGTACCTCTCTGGGAGGGGGGAAGACCCAAATTCAGGAAAAGACATTTTTTGAGGTCGAAAATTTGACCTATTTTGCAAAAATCTCCATAAAAATGGTATTGTGGCGACTTTTGACAACATTGACCTGAAAATCACCCATTTTAGGCCTAAAACTGCCCATCCTAGGCCTAAATGCTTATTTTATGCAAACATCGAGGCGGTTAATGTACTAATCAGGGTTGGGTAAAAAACGTTTTTTTCCCAAAAAATCGTTTTTTTAAAAACATTTAAAAAACGGTTTTTTAAAACGCCCAGATGACCAAAATATGCCCACAAAAAAATTGGAAAACGCTCATGTTGGGAAGAAAACGTGGTTAAAGTGACTCTACAATTGATCGTTGACCGCGTTTGTTTGCAGTCATTTTTTCAGAAAATGAAGACTAGGTCTCAGAAATCCAGATTTAGGAAATAGATTTTCAAGTCGTTGCTTTGTGATGTTTCACGGAGCCCACACATTTTTACAGGAGGAGAAAAAATGAAAAAAGTTTGAGGCAGGCCTGTGCGAAACACAAGGTATGTAATCCAATAGAAGATATTTTCAGCGTTTTGTACTCAGACGTTTTTCTGCTAAACGAGATATAAAGCATTGTGAGAAACGCCATGTGTGATACATAATAAACGAAACACTCCAAAAAATCAAGCCATTTTAAAGCACCCTTTTACTCTAGCATAATTTTAAGCATCTGTGGTGAATGAAATAAGTTGTCAATTAGAAATAAAAATCGTCTAATTATCTAGTATTTAGGATGTGCTTTTCGTTTTTCAAAACCCTACACAGCTCACACAATGTTTACTACAACATGCGCAAGGCACCCATTCCCACAGCGCACACACACAAAGCTGAAACATTATCCCCGGCCGGCTGTGTGTTGTCGTTGTGGTGTGTGCGCTGTGCGTGGTCTGAATGGCTGCCTTGCGCATGTTGTGGTAAACATTGTGTGAGCTGTGTAGGGTTTTGAAAAACGAAAAGCACATCCTGAATACCAGATAATTAGACGATTTTTATTTCTAATTGACAACTTATTTCAATCACCACAGATGCTTAAAATTATGCTAGAGTAAAAGGGTGCTTTAAAAGGGCTTGATTTTTTGGAGTGTTTCGTTTACTATTTATCACACATGGCGTTTCGCACAATGCTTTATATCTCGTTTAACAGAAAAACACCTGAGTATAAAACGCTGAAAATATCTTCTATTGGATTACCTTATGTTTCGCACAGGCCTGCCTCAAACTTTTTTATTTTTTCTCCTCCTGCAAAAATGTGTGGGCTCCGTGAAACATCACAAAGCAACGACTTGAAAATCTATTTCCTAAATCTGGGTTTCTGATACCTGGTCTTCATTTTCTGAAAAAAATGACTGCAAACAAACGCGGTCAACGATCAATTGTAGAGTCACTTTAAATGAAGTAACTCTATGTGTTCTGAGGCAAAATAAACGGGTTTCAACCCTTTTCAAGCGAGTTGTTAAGATCCCATATCTGACCCGCATCATGGGACCAACTTTGGCCGGGGTCATCATTGAACGTCAAACTCCGCTATCGACGTTTCTCGACAAAGTAAAAATTGGTCGAAAATTTTTTGAAAAAAATGGGACAAAAAAATTGATTTTCCTTGCTAATCAGGGTAAATCCCTGAAATCCAGGGTAATCCCTGAAAAATCAAGGAAATTCAGGATTTAAAAAACGTCGTTTTTTTAAGAAGAAACGCCGTCGTTTTTTTGCCCAACCCTTGTATTGGTCGCACAATGACTTTATAAGAATTGGTCAAATTTTTTTCCTGAATCGCAAAGCAGGCTAGTGACAGGGCAATGACGTTGCGTTGCGCGATCACACACAAAACACGTCGTAAAGAGAATGTTTCAGACCTGCGGCAACGTGGTTGATCTGCTAGATTATTTTCAGGTGAAAATGTTTTGTGAGAATCACAAATAGCACAGTAGTTAAGAGTGACTGAACGTGAAAATCAGGATTGATTTTGATAAATTCTTATATGGTCATTGTGCGACCAATACCAGTGTACCTTGGTCGCGCCGGTTAGTGTTATACCTTAGGGGCGGGCCCCACGCCCAGGAACAACACTGCTGTACGGTCTGCTCAGCGTCGTTCATATCGACGAATTTACGGCTAGACGCCCTAATGTACGGCTCTACATAGTGAATATGCTACATGGTGAACAAAATGGCCGGTTCCCGTCCTGTTCACTATGTGGAGGTTTGACTGTAGTGATGAAATAACTCAAATAATGAATGATTTTCGGTCCATTGTTCCTCCAGCAAGCAACAATCACGGCAAAAACGACCGTCCACAGAAACGTTGTGTGTGTGCACTGGCTATGAAACATCACATCAATGTTTTGCCACCAGTATTATTTATATCTTAGTCTCCATTGAATTCTACACAAGCTGAGCTATTCTTCAATTTCTTAGCTCCAAAAACAGCCGCGCCACAAGCGATTGCCGTATGGGATGCTTAACCTAGTGTACCTACTTTTGGGCCACCCTTATTAAAATTAAAAAAACAACACCATTCATATTTCCAGGGTTTATGGTACATCACCCGTGCAACCATAGTATAAAATAGACAATACAAAGATCCCCAGTGAAAATACACAGATGCACGTGAAAAACGCAACGAAAGACAGTTATCACAATTATTAGGTAATTAATGTATGTGGTTTGTAATAAAAACAAAAACATTTGCAAACCAGCGAGACATTGTGCGCTAATCAGACTGAAATCCGAACCGTTATTCGTATTTACAGTTCAGTTTTGACATGCAAAAAATGTTAGGTAAAACTGACACGACATAACCAGCAATCAAAATCGTAAAACGTATCAGTGAAAAACAGAAACGATAATTTTTCAAAAAAGGTTACGTTTGGACACAAAAATCTCTGACAGGAAGCTTTCACAGTATAATCCGTCACCAGAAGATGGGGCGAATGTTGTAAACATCAAGCTATCCGACCAGAAGTTTCGAAAAAACACAAAGGGAGCTTAAACCGAAGTCATTATCAGTGCGTAACAAACACTGAAACATCATGG
>JASAMV010005236.1:0-38193 GCA_030248065.1 Rhynchonema sp. JSB1_4
TATGTACTACCACTCCTTGTTTTTTAAAGCCCCGTGACCCACTTGGCATGATAGACAATGATAAAAAGGTTGTCGATTATCATCGGAGGATACTGTTTCACAACTCTAGGTTGGCATGACTAAGCTGGTATACATTAATGGCAGCAGCCACGAAATGCGGCTGGTACTGCGCGGTTGAAAAATGGAACGCGAGACGAGACGCATGTATAGGTAGCAGCATCGTTGTTTGTTTGGAACGCTCGTGACCTTATTACTCAGGTCATCATCAGAAGTTTATCAGAGTGAGAAGCTCGTGCGCCCACACAAAGTACCGAAATCTCAGTCCAGACAGTGGTGGATGACTAAGCTGCCATGGTATACCAGGTACTTGAGCAGTATCTTGTATCGCTATCAATTTTTCTCGCAAATAAACACGGTTGTACCTAAATATAGCATCACAGTGCCCCTAAATTTGGACAGAAAAAATATCGTTGTTGCTGCAGCTATTCGAAATGGCCAATGCAAAAAAGTACTGTCACCATGCGGAAGAAGAGAACCATATTAGCTCATGTCAGTTTGGGCACATTTCTGTGGGTTGCGTATAGCCACGAAACAGCTGTGCAAAGCATAAAAGCGGGTGCATCTGCACAGCCAAGAAGAAATGAGGCCACCGCACAGCTGGTATACGATAAAACAAACAAAATTTACGACAGAAAAGCGGAACATATATATGTACATATGTATGTATGGCTTGGTTTTCGTTTTTTTGTATGGCGTTTTAGCACAAAGTATGTAGGTACTGTATATTGATGCACGAAGTGACAACATGACATGACCAGTTCTCAACAGCAACAGTTGTATTTTTACTGAACTTGGCTCAGTTTATAAACTACTTAGTATAAAGTACTTGCAAACACTGCGCGTCAATTTTACAGATATGCGCAGTTGTAGAACATGTCTCAAACCGCTGACACCATCTACATATGTACATGAGTATAGTAACGCGTTAATCCCATTAGGAAATCTTCTAAATCTCACACGCTTTTACAATTATTGCATGAAACACGCACACTCTAGTGCACGCACATTGGTACATGTTAGATGAGTTGATTGCCGCCTTTAAAAATTCAAATGTGACAGGGCATTTTGATCGATGATGAAAATTTTTAGGAAATTATTGCGATAATAAACTCGACTCCTGGGATCACATGCAAAGCCCGACCGAACCGAGGCAAATTTGGGTTAAGCCTCATTGTGTTCAGAACGGTTGTAAAGTTTCGAGGACAAAGCGACTTGCTCCACGCCTACCCATTTCGGATGACGTGTTATGGATGGGCTAATGCTTTGCGAGCAAAATGAGCAAAATCTCTCATGATAAAGCAGGAGCAATGTAGATCTAACGACGGCCAGCACGTAAACGAAGAAAAGGTTCAGTGACAGCTGCAAAACTAGTAAATCAAGCTTCATTTAGTCCAAGAATTTGAAGCGCTCGTAGTGATCATCAGACCAACGCAAAAGTGCGTTTGACATGAAAAATCATACCCTTATTTCACAGCTGACGCCCAATGTTCCCAACGGACAGTCACACGCCAGTGTACCGTTTCGGTCGTCATACAACTGGCGCAGTTGGTCGGTTGAAAACGTCAGATTGTACACATCGCAGTAGCGGAAGTCATCGGCGATGGGCAGATTCAGCCAATCAGGCAGTGTCAATGAGTCACCTGGGTGTCATTCGGGATTCGAGCTTTGGTAGCGTGTGATAATCGGTGTAATTTAGGGAAACGATGTGTGAAGATGGAGTGTAAAGCAGAGTGCAAGACTGTGATTTGGATATCGGGGTGAAAAATTTTTGTTTTGAATGTAACCAGCGCAGTTGATGATCCAGAGAATGTGAACTGAGTGCGCGCAGCGTGTTTTTTGGTTTCCCGTTTCGACCGCCAGTGCGAATGTATACATAAATGAAAAACACACTGTTGTAAGAAGCAGCAGCGTGTGAAACACTTACCTGATTGGTTACTGGCGTCGGCAGTCAGCCAATCAGCGACGTTTCGATCGGTGGCCACCCAATCAGTGAGATCCAGTGATCGAAAATCGGTTTCTTCATGCGGCCACAGATGCAGGTCGACGTACGGCAGGCCACCATTGCAACAGATGATCACCAAGTTGGCAGCTGCCAGCACTGGCGCAATCATTGGATATAGAGTTAGATTGGGGTTAGGTTGGGAAGCTGGATTTGGGATTGGGATGGTGCTGGAAAGACATAGAAGAGAGATAGAGAGAAGTTTGGGTGATAATGCAAGTTGTGGCGAGAGATATAAGCGACTGTAATCGGTTGCCAATGTGAAAAGCAGGGCCAGACAACAGTCTACCGTATACCTAAACCGACAGCCAAACTTTTTTGACTCATAAATCGCCGAAAGCCAAGAGTTCAGCGTGTCTGGCACGCACGAGGGCAAACAAAAGAGCATTGGGACAGCAATCTTGTGCGTCCGGTCTGCACACCGCAATATAAATGAAACCATGTCAGCGATTTAGAAACACCAAAACGCACCAAACGAGTGCGAGAAAGAAAGGCGCATTATTTTTCTTTCAACATAAGCCTGCGCCAACGCGCCACTCCCCCGTGGCCATGGACCCATACCGTCACGATAATAACGCCAATTTGGTGGCAAAATTGAGCTCCCGCAGCGCCAGAACGCAGTTATCGCGTACTGATGCAATTTTTGGTGCGCTCAACTTTTCGACACAAGAGTTGCTCGCAGACGACCAAAGGCCATAATAGAAACCTGTCAGCCGCGACGCGAGAATAATATTGTTCCGTATGCACAAACTTTAGGTTCGGAAACCGTATCAGAAACGGAAACAATTCTGTGCTGAACGGGCACAGATAAATGATGGGCTAAAGTCACTCAGCACCCCGGGGCAAAACGAGATATCGCAAAAAAAGCCATGATAAATGCGAAAACTGTCAAAAACTGCGCCGAACGCAATCAACGATATGGTATCAACTTGCACCAAACTGTGCGCTGACAGGCCGAACAATTGAAGGGTAGAACTTAGATACAGCATGAAGTCAAACCAGATGTGTTTCAGGCGTTACGATTCTCAGGGCTGATAATAATGACCCACGGCACATAGAAGTGGTGAAAACAGAGCAGTGAGATGTGTGTATCCATGTATGTATTAGCAACGCGTGGCTCCTATATTGACTTCAAACCCGTTCAAATGGAGCATGGACATCATCACTGCAATAAACAGCGCTTGTCACATTCCCGGCTCAGCACTGCAACATTGGTGATAAGACCGTGCCTGATGCAACTAAACTGATTACGCCATTTCACAGTTTGATAACAATAAACACCATCAAGCTTACACATTTCAGGTAGGAATAGCCAAGTGCAGTGTTGGCCTGTTGTTATCCTGGGTGAGAACTAGTACACAAACCCGTTGTTCACAATCTGAATGAAAGCTAGATTTCTCTCACAAAGACACGCAGAGGTAATCAAACCACAGAGCAGCATCCTAAACCTGGTGCGTAGAGAGTTGTCAACGGAAAAAATAAGCTAAAGCAAATAATGCAAGATGATTGTAAGCTGACGTGTTGAGTGCTTGTGTAAGTGTGCCGCCCGCGGTCCGATGTTTTTTACAGCTAAATAATAAATTTCATCTTTGTGTGCACTTATACACATACCCTTTATTTGCTTTGTTGGTTTTTTGGTGACTGTGCTCATACTGGGTACACATCAATTGCGGGTCTGATGTCAGTCAGCTAGAAGTTGAATGGAGGCTCTCACCTGGTAAGAGTAAATCAAACCGATTTTAATGGCGCAAAGAAAAAGCAAGCTGTTTTCGAAACGTGCGGTCGATACAAAAAGATGAGGGTTTACCAAAGTGCTGGGTTGGACCAAGAGAAAGATTTGCTGATTATTCTTGGGCTTTTTTGGTCACCGATACCGCTATCGTCGCCTGGGCAGTTTGAAATGGAAAGGCGGGGTGGGTTGGACCATTTTTTTAATTTATGGCCCGGCAACACCGATACTAATGTATGGCTTGAGAAAACATCATCAACCAAACGCAAGTTTGTCCAATGCGCTCCACGCACTCGTCCCGCCGGAGATCCAAAAACAAATTCAGCAGTTTTTCGTGTTCGCTATAAGACAACAGAACACATAATCGTAAATAATCGGAGACCGGATAGCGAGACCAAAAAGGCGGGTATACTGACATTACAGCATGGGGGAAGAAAAGTTTGGGTGACTGAATTATGACATTGTATTGTTGCGAACTGGTCACAGACGTTTTTCGCAACGGTCGGTTTTTTCGAGGGTGGTGATTTCTGTGCGAAATAACCGTACACACACGCAAGCATTTCCGCTTCAGTTTTGCTTATAAGTTTTGGGGAAAAGTTCATACCTATGCGTTCGTTAGGCTTGAGTACTTTAAAGCGACATTATTGAAAGCTGCTAGAGTGTCAGTTTAGTGACTGGAGCATTAGCCATTTAATGTGACACTTTTTGGCTATATAATGTGTACATACATTAGGTATGTAGGTAGGCGAACTCAGAATTTAACCGACTAACCGGAATTCAACTTTTAGATACACTAAAATGTCACAGTTACTTCAGGCTCACAAGCTTGTAATGCCACGGCTATAGCACAAATTTGAGTTTAGTTCCAGACCCGCACGCAGGTACGCTGATTCAGAAACGGACTCTGTTTATAAATTTCAACCTGCCCTGACCAACTTTAGCCGTCAGTCTGCACGGAGCCTGAACAAATCAAAAGCTCATACTTTTAATGCACTCAACCGCGTGTAAATCTGTATCTGTGACTTGAATCGAAGCTTGTGTTTGCGTTCCTGCTTTGAAATGAAATTGCACATCAGGGAGCAAAACAACAACAAATGCGGGGTGTGCGGTACCAAAACTGTTAGTTTCACCTCAGCCTTGAAATTAAGCGCTTTGGTACCCAGGAATCTAAGACTCAAAGAGCCGGCTAATCGAGGTCTGACCACATGGGTTGACATCTTAAAACATTGAAAACAAATCTCTTGTGACAAAAACCTGGAGACGGAAATCTAACCAAGAGAATTAAATTATCAGTCTTCTGAGAGAGTTCATCTCGCTCTTTTTTTTGTCGCCAGCAGTCAGACGGTCATCTGTGAAGCAAACTTCCGACAACAATAATAACGCACCCCGAATCACACAAAAGAGCGCCGCGGGCGTGCGTCAAAATGTGTGACGTCTGCCTGTCACTTCGGTATACGATGCGCAAACTGTCTTGTCGTTCGTCACCACTCACTGACACCCGCGGGCAAAAGTGCTCCGACACGGACATCTGATACAAACGCAGCGTTTTGAAAATCGAATGAAAGATTTTTCTTACTTTCGTGGCTTATATATACACGACTACGCGCAAATCTCGCGACCCGTAAACGGTCAGGGCGTCTTATACACATAACTTGGCATGGAAGACCCTCTGAAACTGGAACTCAATGGTGTTCTATGCTTTCGGGGGTGAAATGACGACTTTTTATGTACCTGAGTACGAGCGGCTTTCACAAGGGCTACCTTCGTAATTCGAACCGCGTTTCGATGCGAGACTTTGGTATAGCATCTTCGATGTAACCAGCGCAAAAGGGCACCTGACCTAAAAACTAGGGTAAACGCCTAGCTAGACAAGACGCTGAAATTTATCCGAATCTACATCTCACAACTGAAAGGGTGTAACAAGACTGCCGTTGCTGCTTCAAAGAAAACTGAGCGAACGAAAAGCCCTGATGAGACAGAAAAACGCAAAAATTAAGCAAACAATAAATCTGGCCATAGAAAGATCGCCAAACCGAAACAGGACAATACGAAATATTGCGCGACAGAATATGTAGAAGGTTCAAAGTATAGACGAAATTGAAAAGTCACCCACTTGGCTTGCTGCGGGGTGGCTAACGAACGAGTATTGTTTTTGAAGGACCTTCGGGGATACCCGTGTGTGTGCCCCATATATGATTTGAACAGTCTAACTTTTATGTACACGTCACGAAGTTATTTTCGTTTTTGTGCAACATCAAAGGCCTGATCCGAATATTCTTACCGTTGTGTATGTATAGCTACATGTCTTTGAGGCCATCCGAATAGCAGATGGGAAATGTCATTGTCAATTACTGCGTTGCACGGCAAATGGAATTCCCCGGCTAAATGGAATCAGAAGACGTCTTGAACTTTTTTGCCTGAGGTATACTCTTCAAGTTCCACTTGGACTACCCTGCATGACCAAAGGTACATTAGCTTTGTATACTGTTCCATGAATATGAAGAAAATACGATGACAGTAAGCTCAGAAAGTTTAAACTGACAAACTGGTCAAAAACACTGCCGCATTGCCATTGTATTTTAACAGAGTCGATCGGAGCTGAGATGGACCGCAACCAATCATAAATGTTATGGGCCGGCGCGAGATTTGAAAAACTACAACAAATTACGGTTGTGTAGATGTAAGAGGACATGGTTGCAATTGGCAGCTGACAGAAACTTTCAGTTTCTCGAGGCTCATTTGAAAGAATCACACTGAGAACCACTGATTCGGACCCGAAAACCAAAGAAAGCATAGCATAAGCTGCTGTAAGCAAGTCCCGAAGCCATCGTAAACCAACGGGAGGGCTCGAATAGGCAATAAAGTTGCGCGGATGGGCAAAGAGACGTTTGGATAATAAAAACAACAACACACAACCACGTGGGTGGGGAGGCACAATCAGGCTCAATTGCACTGGCTCATATCATAGACGATGAAAAACGAGCATCAGTCCCCATTGCTACGGGGTCTGCGAAGACAACAACGCAGTACCGGAGGTGGTTTTCTCTTTTTGAAAGCACACCAATGAAGACATTTGAAGATAAGACAGCCATGACAAAAAACAGGGTCTGTTTTCAGAAACGCGGGGCAATTATATGCGTGCGAGGTTGTGGATAGCCGAGAGAGACGGTGTACCCAAAGCCTAAGCCCAAGAGTGATCCTGCTACCCAGAGCCGATGCGTTATTTTGCTGTTCTTCATTGCCGTTTTATCCCACAACGAAAGTACAGACGACAAGTTTGTTTCCGCCACAGACGAAAAAGTGCTGTCGTTGCACGAAACAATACAAAAATAGAAAACAATCGTCATGAATAATTGGGCCAAACCGATTTCAGCCCGGTTGATACGAAGACAAGACGAAAACAGCAGCGGTTTTTTGCCCTAATCCCGTCACTGCGCGGCACCAGAGGAACCACATAGCCAAACCAACGGAACCCGCTATGGGGTAGGTAGTAAGTTGGTGGTGTTTTATTCATATCACACCTACAGTAAGTCGGATATACGTTCCAAGCAGCGCGGTGCGGTGCCAAGTAGTGCAAGCTTATTAGGATTGAGAGGGGCTCTTGAGTGAGAGTGAGTGCATGATTGCAAAATATAGACCGGCAACAAAACACAAGATCATGCCGGCACCTTGAGACACCGACGCTAACTAACCGACAGCGCAGTGGCTTGGTGCAGCATGCGGCATAACCAAATCGCGTGACGTATAAGAAGCCAAGTGTTCGGCGGGCAGGCACACGCGTGCCTATGGTGGCGGCAACATGCATGTGGCATACCAGCGGAGGAATACGTATGAATTTTTGATAGTTTACGACCGCGATGACCCCTCTTAGTCTAAGGTTGGAGTTTCGAGAGCTTGATGCAGCAGTTAGGACTGACACCATGGACTACAAAAAACATCAAACTTTCTGAATGATGGTAAATGCTATTCAAGCGTGCTGGTAAACATTTTGAAAACAGGCGCATAGGGGCCGCGCGGTCTTATCAGCTCTACCGATCTATGGCAGCAGGAAAACAAAATATTTTGAATTCGGGGGCACAGAGAGCACACACATTTGCATTGTGATTGAGCTTTAATCTGCGCCATAAGTGCACTGAACCGAGCAAGAACTTAGTGTACGCGCATGAATCCCCTGCAAATTGTTGGTACACCACTCATGCTGCAACATAGGCTGTTATCAGTTATTTGCAGTGCTTCGTTCATGGTACACGAAATGCAGAGAGCAAAGAGCCCATTGGGTCGTATAGGAACGTGTTCTCGGTTGAGATATTGCCACTTTTTTCACCGAAAAAATGCGGCCAGAAACAGATAATCCGCTTGGGAGCACAGTTATTGACAACAACCGGCTTTGTTTCAAGTTGTACTGTAGCTGCAGATCGATTAGCCATGAATATGTCGTTGACAAACAAAGTCAAACACATTTTTTACTCTTCGGATTTGTGGATGCGGACACTTTGGTGGCTGGACTGGACCACCAGGAACGAATGAAGGATATGGGACATAAATTCGGGTTATGAAAATGAAAAATTACACTTGAATGAACTGCCAGTTTTGGTGAAAAGATAATAACGAAATGCACCATAACAAACTTTGGCTAATTCTTTTCTTGTTATTCTGGTTTGCGGGGGGCGCGTGTTTTTGGGCATGCATGCGCAGCAGCAGCACTGACTGCATGCATTTCAAGAACCACCTTGGGGACAGAGGAGCATGTCAGCCGTATATGAAAGGTGATATATATTTTGTGGTTGGCTGCTCTCAAGCGGATTGCGCGCTGCACAGAGTTATCAAGCAAGAATGAGAAAAAATAGGGTTCGCCGACCACCATGCAACGTCATCGTTACGAAATATGCTGTCGCTTCAGCTCTACTGTGTCGTGCGTGTCTTGGGCTTTGTTTTTGGTCCGCCCTCTGCTCTGCGCTGTATTGGTCATATGCGAGCCGAGACCAATTTGTTTGTTCAAGTTTTGCGTGTCCCAAACAAAACCAAACTGCAATCTAAAATATACAGTGTGGGACGACAGGCATGCAAGGACGGTTTAGTGGTACTGGGGCGGCTGGTGAACCCAACTGACGGCAAGGAACTGTAATGCTTTTGTATATTACATACTTGTAATTTTGGTTCACCATTTTTAACCAAGGTGGCTCGTGCCTGGTCATCTTGTTTGGTGTTCGAAGTCGAAGCTGGTCCTGGTCACCAGGACGCAAACGTAATGTAAAACCTCTAATGTGTCTATGCTGCACCGACTATCACCAGTAACTAAAATATAGGCCGAACTTCGAATCGCAGCAAAAAGGTCGCGCGATAAAGACAATGAAAAATGTGACCTTCTGTTCCGGCTATTCAGGAACATCTGGGGAATTACAGAAAGAAAGCACGAACGCATGCATCAAACAGGAAGAGGGTCGGCATGAAAAACGGCACTTCAATCTGCAAAACTTGCGAACAGTGTGCCGCATGAGACCTTTTTTATGGAAAAGAACTGTTTTCAAGTATTCGAGTGTTCTGATTGCGTTCCCACTGACAACGCTGTGGGCCATCAACCGTAAGGTCTGTGGAGTTAAACTGGACGGAATGAGCTGTATAATACTTGAGTGACAGGACACGGATTTTGAATTTGAACCAAGGAAGAAGACGGAAGTAAGATTATCTATCTGTGCAAATGCTCAATAGAATATCAAATCGCAATTCTAACTAGGTATAGATGTCGAAACTAAGTTGCAGATTGCTTTGATACTTATTCGCAGTTTTATGTGAACGTTATGGCAAGTCGAGCTGTAGACCGTGCTGATTGCTGAACCCCGTTTGTGCCATCGAAAACCGCAAAATTGACACAAAATGTGCTTGCGGCCCCCTAATCCGCGTTACTTATGAAAATCGGGGAAAGCTTAATCGGATTGGACAGCTGCCGTTCTTGGACAACATAAAAAACTCAAGGATTAAGGTTGCATTATTTCAGTTTCAGCGTTTCCTTTCGCTTCAAACCGGAACATAATACGATGGAATAAGCCAGGGGTTCAAGTTCTGTAGTTCTGTAGCTTTGATGTTGTAATCGTTGAAAGTTGTTCAAACGTTCAAGAGAATCCAATTGACCGCCACTTGGGCTTAAATCTTTGATAACGATAACACAGTGAACATGGATATAAATGTAAAAATCTTGGGGCCTTGTGTCCTTTCTTCTGTCCTGTTCTGTCTATGTCTTCATGGAGCATGAGATACTGACATGGTCAAATTTACAGAGAAAGAGAATAGTGTCTGAAACAGAGCGCTTCAAGCATGGGCAACTGTATGCACCATGGTCACGAAAGAGACAAAATTTGTATCGTTGCTTTGGTCATAGAAGCAAAATTCATCAATCATTTCACTTTTCACTTGCAACAACAAAACCAAAAAATATCGATAATATGCCTGACCCATCGTGTACCCATTAACGAACGTGTGTACCAAAATTCAACAGAAATCTGCTGATATCATGACCAAAACAATTCTGGAGAATCGCAGCGTAAGTTGGCCCGCGCTTTTTGTTTTTATGATCGGTTATCGCAAAGGAAGCCAATGGCAAATTGAGTTATTCGAATTGCACAAGATGCCCATAAAGCCTAATCGTTTGAACCTGCCTAGTGTATTTGGGCTCGGGCTTGGGCTTACCTTCAGGCTGTGGCCATACTTATTGCACAGTTTATTAGCCATGCGTGAAACATCAGCTAGCCAACCATTTCCAGCTGCACGAGCACCATCGACGCACGAAGAACGCGACAATTCAAATGTTGGTGATCGCCATCGCTGGCGTCGTGTTCGTGTTGGTGGCGATGCTCGTTGGCGATCTGTTCTCGTTCAAAGTCATTGGCGGATAAGTGATTGTTCATTGATTGACTCATAAGATCTGATTGTCAGACAGAACGGTGGTGCGATCGGGCAGAACGATGTCGATTTATCATTGCATTTGTGTGCGCTTATTGAGATTCTGTTCTAACAACGCGAAACAAAGGACAAAACGCAATAAAATGTGACCGCTCATCTTCGGCTGTTGACCATTGACATCAACGCAATCACTTTTATAAATTATACTTGTCAGAAACAACGACTGTTGGCCTTGTGCATTTTGCCTTTTGATTTGATCCATCCGAAGTGAGGTTTTGTCCTGCTAGTACTCCTCCACTGGGATATGGAAAAGAAATCGGTATCCTCTGCCGGAATAGTGCGAACCAGAGATCGGAAACGGGCCGGGTAAAGTCGGCCCGGCCCGGCCCGGTCGGCGAAAAGTCCGGCCCGGCCCGGCCCGGCCCGGTGGAGGGCTGCAGGTCGGCCCGGCCCGGCCCGGCCCGGTCAGCCAATTTTCAAGGGCTGAAAACTAAAAAAGTCCAAAAAGCTGAAAAAAATTCCAAAATTTTCTGCAGAATACTTGTTTTCACTGGTTGGTACAGCTGGGGGGAAGGGTAGGTAGGTAGATTGACGCGCCATCCTGATGCAGTACGTAAGTCGCCAGCCACCCCGGTTGGTACAGTAGTGTAGTAGGTATGGTATAATTTTTGGCTCAAAATGGTTTAAAATCGGTATTTTTCACTCCATATAGGCGAAAAATCGCGCTTGACGCGCGAAATTAGCGCTTAAGAGTACATTCTCATCAATATGTAGACATAAAATTTTACATAAATTTTAAAATTTTAGTACCACAGTAGGTAGGTTGATTGCAGGCAGGCTTTTTTTGGTGGTACAGCAGGAGTAGGTTGATTGCTGCAAAGCAAGGGCCTGGGTATGGGTAGCTACTGCTTCTTTCTTCAAAA
Organism: Rhynchonema sp. JSB1_4; assembly: GCA_030248065.1. Classification (NCBI taxonomy): domain Eukaryota; kingdom Metazoa; phylum Nematoda; class Chromadorea; order Monhysterida; family Xyalidae; genus Rhynchonema; species Rhynchonema sp. JSB1_4. The sequence goes on from JASAMV010005236.1 coordinate 11,609, forward strand.
CGATGACTGAAAAGATCAAGAACTAGGAAATCTTATTGCGCGAAGCGCAAAAATTTTGAAAATTTTGGTTCAAAAAATGGTAATTTCGTTCAAATTTAGGCATACCGGGTAGGCCTGGGCACAATACCACTTTTGACACCCAATACCAATACCCAATACCAATACCGGCCCTGTACCAATACCCAATACCCAATACCAATACCAAATCGAGGACCCAATACCAATACCCAATACCAATACCAGGCGAGACCCAATACCAATACCAATACCCAATACCAAATCAATACCACTGAAGTGCCTGGTATTGGGTTTGGTATTGGGTTGGTATTGGTATTGAGTATTGGGTATTGGGTTGGTATTGGTATTGGGTATTGGGTATTGGTCTTAGTATTGGTTTGGTATTGGGTTTTTGATCTGGTATTGGGTTGGTATTGGGTTTGGTATTGGTTTGGTATTGGGTTTTGAGTCAGGTATTGGGTTTGGTATTGGTTTGGTATTGGGTTTTTCTGGGTTAGTATTGGGTATTGGTTTTGACCCAATACCTGGGGAAACCCAATACCAATACCCAATACCAATACCAGGCCAGCTTCAATACCAATACCCAATACCCAATACCAGAATTAGACCCAATACCAATACCAAACACTGGTATTGGTATTGGTATTGGGTGGTATTGGTATTGGGTATTGGGTATTGTGCCCACCCATAATACCGGGCCGGACCGGGCCGGGCTGCTCGGCCCGGCCCGGCCCGGTCCCCCCAAATCTCCGGCCCGGCCCGGCCCGGCCCGGTCGACCAACTCCAAAATCGCGGCCCGGCCCGGGCCGGGCCAGCCCGTTTCCGATCTCTGGCGCGAACCCCCCATTAATTGACCCCCACCCCCCCATTAATAGAACCCCACCCCCAACCTTCACCGTACCACTGGCACTGATCAGTGGTGTAGCTACCCAGGCGGGGCGGCAACCTACTGTACCACCCAAAATGCGGGGCGGCAACCTACCTACTGTACCAGCCGAGCTAGGGGGGGGGGGTCGTACCACTTGGGGGGTCATCTGGAAACCGAAATTTTTTATGTCTAAATACTGAAGAAAATGTGGCCTAAAACACTAATTTCGCGCGCAGCGCGCGATTTTTCGCCTATTTGCAGACAAATATGCTAATTTTATGCAATTTTAAGCCAAAAATGAATGTTTTCGGTGAAAAGTTAGGTGGGGCGGCAACCTACCTACTGTACACTGTAGTGGCTGGGGGGGGATGGGGGGGGATTCCCCCCTAAGGGGTATCTATCTCGAGTCAACCCTCAGGGGGGGGGATGGGGGGGGAAGGGTATCTATCTCGAGCCGACCCCAAAGGGTATCTCGAGTAAGTAGATTTATGGTTTTCAAAGGCAAAAATAGGTGTTTTTCGACCTCGGGACCCCCAAAAATCGCGCGCTCCGCGCGCAAACACCCAAAAATGGTCATTTTAGGCCAATTTTCGGCAAAAATGTCAAAAAGTACCCATTTTTAGGCCAATTTTGCAGTAAAATTGCATGCAAAAACGGCCTTTTTTCGCCTTTTGACAGACCATAGGGGCAGTGTGGTGGCAGGCCAATCGACCCAAGATACCCTAGGGGGGGGGAAGGTTTCGGACTTACTCGAGATACCCCCCAGAGGCTACCCAAGATACCCCTATGGTCCGTCAAAAGGCGAAAAAAGGCCGTTTTTTGCATGCAATTTTACTGCAAAATTGGCCTAAAAATGGGTACTTTTTGACATTTTTGCCGAAAATTGGCCTAAGATGACCGTTTTTGGGCGTTTGCGCGCGGAGCGCGCGATTTTTAGGGGTCCCGAGGTCGAAAAACACCTATTTTTGCCTTTGAAAACCATAAATCTACTTACTCGAGATACCCTTTGGGGTCGGCTCGAGATAGATACCCTTCCCCCCCCCCATCCCCCCCCCTAAGGGTTGACTCGAGATAGATACCCCTTAGGGGGGGGAATCCCCCCCCTCCCCCCCCCAGCCACTACAGTGCATAGGGGTATCTTGGGTAGCCTCTGGGGGGTATCTCGAGTAAGTCCGAAACCTTCCCCCCCCTAGGGTATCTTGGGTCTATTGGCCTGCCACCACACTGCTACTGTACCAGGGGAGGGGCGGCACGGCAACCTACCTACTGTACCAGGCGAGGGGCGGCAACCTACCTACTGTACCTAGGGGGGGGGCTCCCCCCCACTTCCCCCCCCCCCCCAGCTACACCACTGCCACTGATTAGTGGTATGGTAAGGCTGTGTTGTTGTGTCAAACGTTGTTTAAGCTTGCGTTTTCAGCAGAATACGGCTTTTTAAACATAATTAACGCTGTTAAAGGCAGAAAATACCCTAAACAGGCCATTTTTAGGGGCATTATTAACAATGATTTTTTTCGTCGGGGGCCAAATGAAAAATATAACCCCCCCAATAATTGACCCCCCCATAAATTGAACCCCCCCAAAATGACCCCAGTGAAAAAATAGACCCCCCGGGTTCTATTTCCGACAATACGGTATAACCCCCAATTGTATAACCCCCCAATAATTGACCCCCCTAAATTGAACCCCCCAAAATGACCCCAGTGAAAAAATAGACCCCCGGGTTCTATTTCCGACAATACGGTATAAGTATGGTGTACTAGTTGTTAATAATGTGTAAATATTAATGAAAATGTGCTTAGATGTACTAAATCCGCGCGTGGCGCGCGATTTTTTGCCTATTTGGGACAAAAAATACCGATTTTGAGCCATTTTGAGGCAAAAATACCCATTTTGGGGTCGAAATGTGTTGACGATAGATTGATTGTTCCCAGAATTTGTTGACGATAGATAGATTTGCCCATAAGTGTTGACGATAGATAGATGAAATCAAAAAGTGTTGACGATAGATAGATGAATTTGGGGGGACCCCCACCCCCCCCCCCAAGTACTACCCTGTACGTACCAGGATGGAGCGTCAACCTAAACCTACCTACCTACTGTACCTAAGCTAAGGGGGGACCCCCACCCCCCCTGCTACACCATTGGTCGGTCCGGGAAGCTACCCTACCACCGGTACCTAGGCCGGGTACCGTAAAACGTAAATAGAAGGGGGCTCAAATGATTGTTCATTGGACCCCCAAATCTCCGGCCCGACCCGGCCCGAACCCCCAAATCTCCGGCCCGGCCCGGACCGAATTTTTGGCTCAGGCTTTAACCCAATTTTTGTCATAATTTTTGCGATTTTTTAGCCTATTTTTTGGTTGAAAACAACAATGTTGCAGGGGGTGGGGGTCCCCCCAGCCCCAGGCCCCAGGTACAGTAGGTAGGTAGGTTGACGCTCCATCCTGGTACACCAGGTAGGTCGCCGCCCGGCGGCCAGTACAGTAAGTTGCGATTTTTGGCTCAAAATGGTACAAATATAAAATCGGTACTTTTCAAATACCGTAAAAACCTAAATAGAAGGGGCAGTGTTGGAGGTGGGGGGTTTGGGGGGCAGCCCCCCCCCAGTACAGTAGGTATCCCCCCAGGGTTTATTTTTTTCAAAATGGGCTAGTAGCAAGAAGCTAGTAAAATTAAAAATTTAGTAGCTTTTTTGCCGCCGAAAAGCCATTTTAGTAGCTTTTTTGGCCAAAATACAAAATTTAGTAGCTTTTAGGCTACTAAATTTGAAAATTTACTAGCTTTTCAGAAAATTTAGTAGCTAAAAAGCTACTAAATTTGGTTAAAAAAATCCATGATCCCCCCTCGCCTGGTACAGAAGGTAAGGTATCCGGTGTACCCCTTTTTTTCTTGCGGCGGTTAGTGTACCTTCCTGGGGGGAAGGGGGAAGACCCAAATCCAGGAAAAAGTCACTTTTTGAGGTGGAAAATTTGACCGATTTTTGCCCCTTTTTAAAAAAAAATTCTCCATAAAAAGGTTATTTTGGCGACTTTTGACATCGTCGACCTAAAAATTACCCATTTGCCTAAAAATGCCGATTTTAGGCAAAAATTCAGGCGGTTCGTGTACTAGTGTACCTTAGTCGCGGCGGTTAGTGTACCTTAGGGGACCCCCTCCCCCAGGAACTGCACTGGTTCTCATAAGTATACTCTGACAATTCTTTTGGGAGAAACTTTTCAAACGCGTTGCCTGATCCGTAAAGCGAATGATGCGTGCACTGGCTATAGCGGTCACGTGACCCCTGTAGCCAGTGCACGCATAATGCGCTTTACGGATCAGGCAACGCGGTAGAAAAGTTTCTCCCAAAACAATTGCCAGAGTATACTCTATGTTTTTCAGAGTTTGATCGTTGCTGTGAAAACATGTGACGTTATCTGCGTTGATTGATCAAATCAAAAGCTGTGTTGGTTGCGTTTGGAGTGACGGCGGCAAGGCTCAAGCAAATCGTTTCATCGTCGGTCGTCCACCACCACACGCCACGCAGTGGGCAGTTTGATACCACCCAGCCCAGTCATGAACAATCCGAGCGTTTCTGGTCTTCTCGCTCTGAGACGATTGCCGATAACCGGCCGATCCTTTCTTTACACGTCCGCAGTGCGTTTCGAAGAACAAAAAGGTTGTTTGTGCTTTTGAAACCAGAAAGGTCAGGTGCAGATGCGGTCTCAAATTGGCCGGGTCCAATTGTGTTAATTTTTTTCCAGGTTCAAGCTCCGCCAACACTCGTAGATCACCGACGGCCAGCGAACAGGATCGGAAACGTGGCTTCCGCGCATCCGGCTGGTGGATTCCGGAGCACATGCCTGATAAACATCCCGAAAACGATCCGGAACTGCGTCGAAAGGCCGCAATCAAGTTTGTTTGTTTTGTGTTTTAATGCAGAGTATAGTGTTGTGAAGAAATGAAATACATTTTAATCGGAACAACGTTTTGGCGGATACAGAAATTTTCTGAAGATTCCAAATTATAAAAACACGTACAGTAAATTGTGAAAAAAACGCCCATTTTTGGCTGCTTGCTTTTCCACCTTCTTTTTCAACCGTTATACATCACGAACACCGCTTTGTTTGACAACCAACCACATGATTGGGCATTTCTTTAAACTTAGTCTGGAACCAATACCAAAAAACGTTTTTGTCCAGTGGAAATATTATTCCGGAAAGTAGTGACTATAATGGAGAGAAAGTGTGAGAAGAATTGAAAGAGCAGTCCATCCGGATAATCAGGGATAGCAAACCGATCACTACTACTATGTTGTTTTGCTTGTTTTTCTCTGCATTGTCTAGTGTTGACCTCCGGCATAGTGTTCTGTCTGCTTCTGTAGTTTCGGTGTGACATCAGCTAACGAACACTTACGTAGCGTTCAAAAAAGATCATTGGCCTGGCCTGTTTGTCAGGTGATCTTCTTTCAGACGCAGCCATATGTTGATCGCTGCTGCCTTGTTCATCACGTTGATCATTCGGTTAATGCAATTTTAAACAGCTGATGCACTTCAGGTACGGTCTACTGCCGCAAGATTACAAACCAATGAACGAAGTTGATCGTGATTGGGGCTGGGGCAATTATCCGGACCTCGGCGTGATCACCTACGATCACAAGGATCCGCACGAGTTCTGGACTGATCCAGCTCAACGTAGGAATTTTGGCGAACCGGTCAGCTGTTTCTTTCGTTTTTCATTATCATGATCGACAAGATGTCATCGTTGATGTTTTGCTGATTTTGGCTTCAATGCCGATTGTGCTATTTATTGTTAAGGTGACGAAAAATTGGGATTTATGGCGACCTGATCGGACGACATTCACCGGACTAGATCAACGCAATGATCCGTTAGTCGTTTTGCCTTTTTGTACTCAGATGCTGGCTCACAAAGCAGTATGTCCGAAATATTGGCAATCTTTTGCGTGCCGAACAAAACATTTTTATCTTTGCGGTTCTTTCATGCCATGAAACCATGATATATGTGTGATGTCTATAAAATCGACGTATTTTATCATTGTTATTCTAAAAAACCTCGAATAGAGTCCGCGAAACTTGTCTTCTATTATCCACAAGTTTATATATTTTTTCAGGAAATGGTTTGTGCCCCGAGCCTTGCTGCTCTACGGCGGTCTGTTCTTGTTCATGTGGTTATGTACGAGACAAAACAGACCTGGTGCACCGTGGCCCATGTCAAATCTGCCATTGGTAGGTGTGAACTCAATTAAGTTCGGGTAAAAACAGCGGTGTTAAACATTCAGCCGTTGATTTCAGATGCCGAAGCAATATCCGTACGATTTCAAGCGCGCCTGGCCGCAGGAGGATCCGCGCAATTACCCTATCACCAATTATTCGTTCGAAACTCCTAATGCTCCAAATACTGAGCATCATTGAATATGAACAATATACATAATTTTATTAGATTGATGCTTTTGTATATTCGTCAGTGCAGTCTTCGGTTCGTACTGTTATTTAGTCGAAATCTGCTCGCTCATTTGAAAAAGGGAGTGCCGCTGAATAGCTAAAAAATTGTTTTCTCAATGACGATGCAACTGGTGAACTGGTGGCAACCCTATTTATGTGTTGATTAATGAATAGGCACATATGATTTTTTGCAGTTCTGTGCATTTGGTGTAATTTTGCGCGCCAACATATGTATGTATATATTTACCTATTGCATACGCAATAGTTTGTGTGTTCCAATTCAGAAATATTTAGCAGATGGTAAATATACCCCAACAACTCAAGCAAACCAGTTGTGCTTGTCGTTTTTATGTAGCACCTTATCAGACACCCGGAATTTTTATCTAAAAATAGGCGCGAGATAGCAATTTTATGCAGCGAACCGTGGAGTCCATCTATTTTCCATACTACATGTGTTGCACATATACACTTTATATGATGGCAATTCTTAGAACAACGCACATTTTTGTGAAAAAAACTGATAAAAAGGTATCGCGCAATTTGTGTGACGACAGTTACTGCGTGACGTAAAGCATCAGCGTTTTTCACACACGCTGCGCAGCTCATTTTGGCTGTTGTATTTTGTGCAGCTGCTGTTGTCGACGTCAATCATTTTAGACATTATTCCCGTTCGCATTTTGCTTTATGCATGCATGACGTAACATTGTCTGAGATTTCGCAAAACACTGGCCAACTGAACTGTGACTGCGTGGCAGCTGCAAGCGGCGTAGATTTTGAAATTTGAACACCTTTTTTGCAAAATTTCTGTTTTTCATTCAGACGTTTTGGCCATGTCGTGGCCGGATGACGTCGGCATTTTGGCCATTGAGCTCTATTACCCCAAACTTTATGTGCAACAAGCTGAACTCGAACAATATGACGGTGTCGGTGCTGGTTGGTGCATTCTGGTGCCGCGTTTTACTCAATTTTATTCTGATTATAGCCCCCAGGTGATGTTTCATTGCAGGCAAGTACACGATCGGTCTGGGACAACAGCAAATGGGTGTGGCATCGGACCTCGAAGATGTGAACTCGATATGCATGACCGTCGTTCGAAGATTGTTGGATCGGTATGAGGTAAGAGGAGATGTACGAATTGAAAAGGTGGTGTTTTGATACAACTGGGCCTTGCCGTTCTGCAAACAGCTTTTTATGGTTGTAAAATGTTTTGTCGTCGTCATGTGTTGAAATGAGCAGGGTTCGGCTTGATTCTCTGATCTCGTAGGTTTTCACGAAACAAATTATATAGCAAATTTAACAAGTTGGTATAATAATTTGGCGCGAATTTTTAGGTGCCCACACCGCAAATCGGTCGTATCGAAGTCGGTACCGAATCGCAAGTGGACAAATCAAAATCAGTCAAATCAAATTTGATGCGGCTGTTCAACGAAGGTTCGTACGTTTTGTCAACGCGCGTTCTCAATGGTTGTCTGACCACGAAACGATCTGCTGCGTTTATTTTGCCTCTCGTTTGATCAATGACTCTAAGCGATTTTCTCTGTCTTTCAGCCTTCGACGCCGAGGGTTGTGACACGATCAACGCGTGCTACGGCGGGACGCAGGCGTTATTCAATGCTGTCAACTGGATCGAGTCGTCCTCTTGTGATGGTTTGTTTGCGATCTTGTCAGGAAAAACGAAAAAATTAATTGATACGAATTTGACGTTGATTTAGGTCGTTTGGCGTTGGTTGTGATGGGCGACATCGCCGTCTATGCACCAGGACCGGCCAGATGCACGGGTGGGGCCGGTGCCTGTGCTATGTTGATTGGTTGGTTAATATCTGGCTGTTTTTACCACGAACTCACCAAATGAGTGTGCACTATTGTAGTTCTTATGCGGTCAAACCTCCACGTAGTGAACGGAACGGGACCCGCCTATTTTGTTCTCAAAAAAGTATTCACCTTACAGGAGCATAACGCAAATTTGGGGGCTGATTGTTCACCATGTGGAGGGATTCACTATGTACAGGTTCACTATGTGAAAGTTTGATTGTAGGTCCAAACGCACCGATCGTGTTCGAACGCGGTGCCCGTTCCACTTGTATGCGACATTCGTATGACTTTTACAAGCCTGCTGCTGCCCATTCTGAATACGCTTTGTTCGATGGTGCTAATTCCGTATGTCTTGTCTCTCATCTCTTCAAAGTTTTTTCTTCATCTAATTTTTATTCTTGGTTCGACTTTCCAGGTTCGTTCATATCTTTCGTCGCTTGACACCTGCTACATCAAGTATCGTGAAAAGTTGACCAAACTGAATCCGAAACGTACGGTTTGCTGTTTTACCTGAGTTGAAATCTAAAATGATTGGCTTATTATACATTTATGCAGACTCAACCACAGTGAATGACTTTGACTACGCGTTGTTCCATTCGCCATACTGCAAACTGGTGGAAAAGTCACTGTCCCGATTACGCTATTTGGACTGGCGACAGGCCACAGAACGGGGCACAATCTGTGACCAACCGGAGAAACTGCTCGCTACGTTGTGAGTGGTGTGACGGACGGGATAATTATTTATCAGTGATTTCCAAGTTTTGCCAGTTACAACAGATAAACTAAGCTAGTGTCAAACAACGACACCGACTTTTGCAACTAATTTCGACAAGCGTAAAAGTTGTTCCCAGGCAGTTGCTGTGATAAACCGCGCCACGCGCGCTTGTATAAATTAGTGCCGTCAACCAATCTCGTAACATGGATGTAACCGATTACCCTTATTCGATACTCTAATTTCGTGCCACTATAAATTTCAAGTAAAACGCCGTTGGACGACACCTACAACGACAAAGCACTCGAGCGTTTGTGCGTGACGTCGGCCCGGCCCGATTTCGAGCGAGTCACATTACCGACATTGACGTTTGCCAGTCGAATCGGCAACATGTACACGCCGTCATTGTACTCTGGGCTGATCAGGGTGCTGTCGATGGAGTTGGTTGATTTCATATTTACTTTACCAGAATAGTCTTCCCTGTCTATATATAACGGGACCTTCTGTATTGTATGTTACCCGCAGTTTGTTTTCCAATTTACCGTTATTTTGTCCTACCTGTGTGCCACTCTATACGGTGACCATACTTTGCTGTGACCGAAAATGCCTGGTGCATATCGTGTCAATACCTTGTGAAGGCTTGCAATTTTAGGGTGAGTTCTGTGAAATCCTGACGAGCCCGGACTTACCGGACCTATCATATCTGTTTTGTATTCAGGCTAAACATTATATTATGGCCCGAGTTTTTTTAATACGAGTTTTGTCCTGACGAACAGCGATCATCGCGGACTGTTACAAATAGATGCACTGTCCACAATGCCCCACATTCCAGTTCGATATCGTGCCGTGGCAGCAGTGATGCGACCAAATCGCGCGTGTTGCTGTTTTCGTACGGCAGTGGGTCGTGTGCCGCCATGTTCTCCCTCCACATCAACACGCAACACGCTGGCTTGCAGGCGATGCGTGCTGCGTGCAGGGATGCGTTGTGCACATTGGATGCACGTGTACAGTTGACACCACAACAATTCACAAAGGCATTAACCGAGAGGGAACGTTTATTGGAGAAACGTTGGTCCTTTTCAGATGTAAATTCTCGTCATTCAGATGTAACTTTTGTTGCGGTCAGCGTCTGGTACGCAACCACGTCATTTTTGGACCTGACAATATTTTGTGATATTCTTCAGAATACTCACTTGTTCGAATTCGAATAGTGTGAAAATTGTTCAAGGACTTATGCTGGCCATTTTTACAATTCTCAAAAGATTACGGCGCATTTTCACCTCAAATCTTGGCATCCCCTCGTGTCCTAAACTACAGCACCAGCACAGCACACATATCTGCCATACTATTGCAGCCCCACTCAAGCCTTCAACCGTACCGAGCAGTGGTGTTCTGTTCGATCGCACCTACTATCTGACCGACATCGATGACATGTACAGAAGATCGTACAAGTACTTCGATGGTAGCGCAACCGTGAATGGTTGTGCCAATGGAAATACTGCTTAATCAGGCTTCATTTTTTACATAATTTTAGACACATATCATCAAAATGTACATAACTTTCCGTCACCTATACCTGCTTTGAGACAATTTTTGGTGTGCAGGTTTTAAAAAAATCCGCTGTCGCTTGTTTTCACACTCGCCTTTTTATCCGCCAGGCAGACTTGCTATGATACTTATTTCCAACCTTTGGTTGTTATTGACACATGCCCGTTTCGGTGCCTTTTATACTCCGGTTATTTTCTTGGTTGGTTTTATTTTGTTTGGCTTTGTATTTATCTGCTAGTCGATTTTGCCCGTGGCTTTGGTCTCATTCCTTCAGATTCCGTGTGATTGGTCATAACTCATAAGTCACGTGCGGTCTTGTCCATATTTTACGCATCTTTTCAGATTTGTTTCGCAATTTTATTCAGAAATACAATGTAGAAAAAGTACAGAATAAAATAAACCAAATCGCCAGCGCATACTTTTCTCGCTGCGAAGATTTTGGATATGCATCGGTGCAGTCAAGAACGCTGGTTCTTGTCGCATTTCAAAAAAAATGTTAAGAAAATTAATGAACTACAGTATATCAAACACAAGAAGACAAAAATACATTGTAATACATGTATGAGAGGGATATTTACTTTCTCTTGAAATTGAGCTCACGGCGTGACCGTCCACGGCGTGTACGTACCAGCAGGTGACAGATCGGGAACCTGAATTTCAACCCACGGATCTGTTGTGAAATATCCATAATACTGCACGGTCCATTGGTTGATGTTTTGTGTGAGCCGTCGCTGGACAGGACATCTCGAATGTATAATATATGTACGTGCAGTGTGGGTTGTTCCAATTGTGTAGCGTCTTTTTGGTTGTGCCATTCACAGACCGGCGGTGCACCAGGTCATCGTCAGTGCGGGCGAATGCACCAAATAGCCGCACAACGAAATCAAACTCAACACGACCAAGGTCCCTTCGTGCATGACGACCATAACCTTTTTTGCAATCCAATCTTCACACGCATTCCGGATTGTCTCGGCCGTGCACGGACTGTTGAGTGTGAACTGGGTGTCAACTCCTTGTTCGGAACGGGCAGCACGAATTGCGTCCTTGATTGCGAACAACACGGACATGCCAAGGAACAGGGGCGGCTCGCCGACGGCCTACTAATGTAATCGTTGGTCAGGGGAGGGCCTGCATCTGGGATATCCCGATATGTCGAGCCGTGCCCAATTTGAAGACAAGACTCAGACTAGGACTACAACTATCCATTATGTGTACCTTTGACGAAAAGATGGCGCTGTTGTTGGCTGATCCCTTCAACAGTTTGACATTGAACGCTCGCGGGCAGTTGTGGGCGGACGGAATTTTGTAGTTGGACGGACCGCGCGTCAACACCTGACCGTTGGGACGGTACTTGAGCTCCTCGATCGTGGCTAGCCCTTGGCCCTGGACAAAATTTTCGATTTTTGGGGCTGTTCCCTCAAATTATGTGTCAAAATGGCCTACTTGAATAAAGGCGCCCTCGATTTGCCCGATATCGATCGCTGGGTTCAGACTGTCACCCACATCTATCACAATGTCCGTGCGAAGAACCTGATAATCAGGCAACAATCATTGTCCGATGCTCAAACTTGTTTTTCTGAGGTTTCACTCAATGAATGCAGTCTGCGCACAGCATACGAAGTGCAACCTTGTGGTCTCCAGTTAGTGTATCGATCTCAACCATTGTCGCGGCCACACCAAACACGTAGTAGCGGAACTGTTTCGATTGTTGGGGCAAGCCACTCCACAGATCGATTGGGTCAACGTCGAAACTGGAACGGAAGGGGTAACAAAAATACCCCTATTTTGTACTTGAGCGCTCATTTTTTATCGTGTTGGGCAGATTTTGGCTGGAATAAAAAAAATTTTTAATTAAAAAAAATTTTTTTTTAATGGGGTTCGAATAAGAAAATTTTTTTATTGACCACTGCATGAGGCATCAGTGAAGCATCAGGAACCACAAGGCGTCTAAAAACTCAAATATATCACCAGAACAAGCCAGTGGCTGACAGACTGATGCAGTGCTTGACAGCCAGTGCGCATAGCGTTGTCCAATCGACACCAGGGTGACATCGACGGAGCGGTTCGAGTCGACGCATGATTTTCTCACAAGCGATCTGGATTTGGGATAATGCATGAAATTTGGATTGAGGGTGAGCCGATTTGGACCGGCACCAGTCCGACCACCAAGCAGGCCTAAACGTGCCCACCTTGACAGCAGCTCCATTCACATCACTGCCCACGGACGCCGCAGTTGGCATCGTATTCGGTACTACATCAGTTGACGTGTGCTCAATGTGAATGTAGTCAAAGGGTACGTTGAGCACGGCCGCGGCTATCTGAGCCACTTTGGTGTGCAGACCCTGACCCATCTCCATGCCTGCGTGCGAGATCAGCACTGAACCATCGGCGTAAATGTTGACCAGTGCTCCTGCCTGAAATCATTCGTGGAGACGAAGAAAGAGGTTGTGGTTTGTAAAAACCTACAACACCACTGACCTGGTTTAAATGTTTGAGTTCGTATCCGATGCCCAATTTGGTCGGCAACATCACTAGACCGCGTTTGATGTGGGGGTTTTCTCTGGAATAAAATTAGAAAAGATCACGCAAAACTCGTGGCAGGTCATTGGTACCTTTTGAACTATTTGAAACTTCTGAACTCTAAATGGTTCGTCGAGGTGCCAGAAATTTCAGCAATAGAGCAAAGTAAATCAACCTGTTGAACTTGTCCACCCTGATTCTGGCATTGTGGTAATCTGACAAGACCACGCATTCGTCCCAACAGCGACGCAAATTGTTGTTGGCAACTTGGGTGCCGTAGAAATTCGTGTCCCCCTTGGCAGACAGGTTGCGTTGACGGATCTGAAACGCAATATGAACTTTGATGCTATAAAGGACAGTGTATTGTAGGCCGATGTTTCACGTTGTGGAGCAATGATACCCGTTTTTTCAGTCAAATGCGAACCAATTGTTGATGTGCATGTTTTTGGTCCCACATTTCCACATGTTTTCACTGAAGTGAACAGCGGTGCACTAGGTCATGATCGGTACGAATACCTACGCAACTTGGCTATACGTTACGTGACCCCCAAAACATCAGTGAACTTGTTTTACAGTCTAAAGATCACTGCGTACTTATGCAAATGAAGCCAAGACAACATTTTACCTCAAACACATTCAAGTCATGTTTGTGTGCCAAATCATCCAGTGCACTTTCAATCGCAAACATCGCTTGCGGCGCACCGAATCCCCGGAAGGCGGTTGATGACTGCAAGTTTGTCTTGGCCAGATGCACCCTTGCGTGCACGTATGGCACGTTGTAGGCGTTCTCCGCGTTGGTTATCGCACGATCTGACCAGCGGGTGGAAAGTTTCCGTTTATTCCCTCAGGGTTGGACCTTTATACCAATTATGCGTCACTAAAACCAACTCACTGCCAACGGCAAACGACAAGTCCCTTGAATGTCCACAATTGAGATGGAATTCCGTCTTATAGACTCGCATCTTCAACTCCTTGTCTAGGCCAAGCGTGTAGTGTGCGCGCAAAGCGTGCCTCGTTCCAGACATGCACATGTCATCAAATCGTTCCAGCACGCAACGCACCGGACGATTGAGCCTGAGCGGAGGAATTTATTTATCAAAATGAACCGAAAGAGAAATCAATCAACAAATAAAGCAAACATCAGACTCGGTCCGGTCTCGCCCCTGCCACCCGGTCACGTGACCTGTTGCACCAATAGGTACACGCATTTCGCGATACACACACCACTAATTTCTACCGCCCAGATTGCTCGCAGACCCAGATCGCCTGCGCTGGCAGCATCCAAATCTCGAAAGTCACGTGACCAAGCGAAGACCAGACCGGATCGATGACGCCGGCCCCGATGTATGTTGAATGAAAATAAGGAGAATATCATCATGTGCAGGCACCAACGTTGCAGCAGCAAGCGCTGTGGGCAGAGCAACGATGGCCGATGCTGATTCTTTGCCACCAAACCCACCCCCGATTCGCTTGACGTTCACCACGATTTTGTGTGCTGCGATGTTTAGCAGGCGACTCACTTCTCTCTGCGAATCGAATGGAAGGGAAACTTTAAGGGCAGCGGCACATCAAACTTGGTAATTTGATCATCTGTTATTCACTTTTACGCTGGTCCAAACTGGTGGCATCAGCAATCGCATGCTTTATTCAAAAAGTCCCGTGACTAAGGAAGATCCAATCCGATCTCCAAGTTTGATACATCCTACGGGCACTGTACGAATACTGCTAAGTTTCCACACCTGAATGTCAGTGGCATTCTGTGTCGAGCACGTAATGGTCATGTGACCCTTCTCGCCCGGCACCACCACACAACAGTGAGGCTCGAGGTAGAAATGCTCTTGGCCACCGCAGCGAATTGTGCCTGAAATAATATCATACGTTTTGTAAAAAAAGTCAACAGTTTTGTGTGTACAATGTGCGCTCACAGTACCTTACCTGAGTGAATGTAGTCGAATTTCTCCTGCCATTGTTCTTTTGGTCCGGGATTGTCGCCAGTGAAATTCGTGAGCACCATGGGCTTTGACGAGAGGTAGGAGTTGGACATCTCGGCGTCCTAAACAATGCCGTAAAACGGATAAATACGGTTGTTATTTTCAAAATTAAGTTGAAATTGAAATTAAGTTAAATTTCAAAACTAACTTCAATGGTGACTGTCGGTGGTTGCATCCCATCTGTACCATACTGTACCTTCACCAGTTTTGAGGCTCGTTTCGCAGCCAGTTCAGTATCGGCCACAACGGCGCACACTGGTTGGCCGTAGAAGCTCACCTGATGAATTTGATCAAACTGATAAACAATGTGGACAACATCGGCGAATGAAGCAGCACACACGCAGGCATGTGCCAAGTGTTAAACTTGCTGGTCGGATCTGCCCGGTCCAAAAAAGTTGGATTCATAATTCTCAGCAACATATTTATGAGAACAACTTTCACACTGATCGACATCTGAGGCACGGGTAATAAATCTCAAAATATCGTTGACACAAAACGCCACGGGACTGATCACCGCATTCAGCAAATCCAATGTTTCACACCTGTCCATCAGCAAACACGGGCGTGTTCGCCTCCCCGCCATATCCATACAACATCGATCCGCCCTCAATGTGATCACGTGACGTCAACATTCGAATGTAACCGGTCACGTGACGTGCGTGTGTGTCGTCGATTGAGAGAATGCGGGCCCTCGCGTGCACACTCGGTACAAGAGCAAGGTGCAGACAGCCTGTGATGAAAATTGGCAGATATTGGCCGATATCAAACACGGTGATCGGCCTAGTCAGGCTTGCCTCGGTAAACGTGTCCTTTTGCATCGACGATTTATTTCGGCCAGAATGGTCGACCAGCGTAAAATTTCTTTGATAACGTCTGGGAACAACTTTTACGCTGGTCGAAATTTGCGCTGATAAAATCTCAAACTGGAGCAAAAGCAATGATCAAGACCTGACCGGACCGATCATAGTGTCGGAGACCGGCCCGTGGCAAAAAAGACGTAAAAGCTTTCAAAATCTTCCCCGCTCAACCCGCCACAGCGATGTCATCAGTGTACAGCGCCTCGCCAGTGGTCTGAATGTCCGAGCTGAGATGCTGAATCGGTCTGTGAACGGGATTCGAGTCGGCTTGTGCGCTGGGCACATCCTGAATTGAAGTATTTTTGTCTTTTTTCTTCACGACAGTAGTTTCGTCAGAAACATGGAACAAGAACAAAACTCACATAAAACAAGCGTGTGTTTCGCATTGAGCTGTTGTTGTCATGCTCATCAAGTGATGTTTTAAGCTGTAATTTGTCAGACATTCATAAATTCCGCATTTAATTGGAGAAAAACAATACACCAACATGTGGTTTCACTTCACAACTTGAATATCGCAACATCAGCTTCGTTAGAAACTTGAACAGGAACGAGAGACAGAGCGTTTGACGGTATTTCTCCATTCCTCCGGGCACACCAGCTGCCAGATGGATCTCGCTCGATAGACAGCTCAGTGCCGAGTCAAGCGTGCTGTGGTTGAGTGGCCTAGAATTGGATATTAGTAGGGGTCGGTCTAGTGCACACGCGGATCTTCAGACCCAAATCCACCACAAAGCCAATTTTTGCCAAGTGGAATCAACACTATCACCCACTTTCCCGCCAAATGTTGAGCAGTTCGCAGTGCCATCACAGTGGTCGGTGCCATGCCGCCAAATGACAGTCGACTGCGCTCGATTTTCGTGCCCGTTTCATCGAGTTGCAGCCAAAACGCGGCGTTCACAATTGCAATGTCGTCGTCACGACGTTGTGCTTGTTTGAATGCGGCGAAATGTTCGTGCTGAAAGGGTAACACAACCTGTAGGTCGTTTTTGCGATGACTATGCGACGGATGGTCCCTCCCGTTTTCTAATTGTTCGACGAGTGGTCCCTAATCTGCACTTGTGCGTATCTGCGCCTGTTGATCTTCAGTAGGTTGAATCATCCTGCTTTTCATAAACAACGAATCACAGCGTTGATACAAAGGTCACCAGACAGACAGAGAGTCCGAGGAGGTAAGCATCAGTCTACCAGTCTCGAGAAAAGACACGCGACAATGTTTGTTATTGTTTGACAATTCTGAGTACTATACAATAGTACATGCACGATACAAATGTACATAACTATGTATGTATATCAATAGTGGCGGGCCAGGTTTAATCTTTTTAGATTTTTGAAGTAATTTTCGGGCCGGATCGCTTGTCCTTTTTTTTGTGGTGATTTGTCAGTTCATGTTTTCCGGTGTATATGAAATTGTTATACTTTCATTTATCTATGTATACTGACAGATATATTTCTCCGCATTGCCAAAGTGCGCTTTCGTGGACTATACACTAACTGATGATTCATGCAAAGCAATCAGTTTCGTTCGACCTACATATGTAGTGTACCTGTCCAAGTATCGGTATCTTGATGGCGGTGATCACTTCATCTGACTGTAATACCGTGGTTCGATATTTGACGAAGAAATTCTCATCCATCGTTATTTGTCGGACACCCCGTGCTGCGCTCTCAACGACCAATTGGGCATTGGCAGCCATCCAAATAGGATTCAGATCCGATATCGGACTGGCCGTTGCGATATTGCCAGCAAAAGTCTGCAGTAAGTGAAAATATGTAATTACGTTGTTGATGCTCTTATTCATAAAATATTTCAGAAAAAAACTAATTGAAATGCTCCCAAACCCCACCGCCATGCTGCGCACGTGCATCCCAGCAAACCATTGAAGTGTGTCACATATGGCGTCCAGAATTTCACCCTGTGATCCTGAATTGAACAGAAGAGTTCAGCAAGTTTGGAATTCTGTCTGAGCCGGCTAATTTTAACGAAATAATGGAGATAAAGGTCGACATGAAATAACCCTTCATGGAACCGGTGCGGTCCTTCAGAATGTTGTGCATTTCAGCCAAACTGTATCCAGACCCAATCGTAATCGTTCCGTCACTCTTGTTTGTATACCGTAATTCGGCCACGTTACGGTAGCCGATTTGGGTGCGGTAATGCACTCCCTTCTGGCGCGTCTCCAAGCCTAAAATGTGCACTGTGGATTGACGTGTAAAGGCAAACTACACCAACACGAACTCGATTTCGGAGCTGCAGAATTGTGAAACATTCGGACGTGGCTGCTGATTTAGAAAATGATACACGTTGAAGAATACAAAATGGAGCATGATGATTTTCTCTTTCTATTCGTTTTGAATACGCACCACCTTCGAAATCGAGCTCATGTTAGTATAGTTTGCCTTTTATAGTTTAGGTTATAGTACATTTTAGACAAAAGTGTTTGTAACACAGTTTTCACTGTACAAACAGTTCACAGAATTCTTTTGAGAAAGAACAAAGTTTTTGAACAATTTCAACAGCCTAACCGAGCTCAGTGTTTCCAAACACAAGCACAGCCTCGGGATGTTGATGTTTCAACCACAGCAACTGTGCGAGTTTGGTGACGTGATGCCAGGTAACATCACCATATCTGACTGTCGTGCTTCCGTCAAATGCACCGTTTTTATGAGCCAGCTGCAATAGTTCGTCTTGATAAGTCAGGGTTATTCGAGATGGTTCAGCTACATAGGTAACAAAATGAGACAAACCGCCAGGTCGGGAGGAAAGATGATCTCTTGTGACGGATCGTACTGCATGAGACCATGCATGTTATCAAAGCTGTTGTACACCTGAAAAATTATTGCTAGACGACTTGTATTCATAATAACGAGGACTTTAGTTAGAAAATCTTATAAAACTACGTCACAAACCATTTTGCCGTCATTTGTACCCGCGTTCGGTTCAAATCCCGGCGTCCATCCTTTGCCACAAGCGCAGTCCTTGCATCGATCTCCATTTGACATCTTCGTTTCACAACATTTGCCATTCGCTATCGTTTCTTCTGCGATTTCGTTTTCAAACTGAAATCATGCCAAAAGTTGTGTCTGGGACAAAGCTATAGTACACCGTTAGTTGAGGTAATGGACCAATCCGTTTCTATCCAGTTGATCGCTGCTCTTTGTGAACGAATAAAACGCCTCCAAGATCGGTCGATAGCCAGTGCACCGGCACAGATTGCCTGCAAATTGACTAACTACATCAGATTTCGGGCAGATAACCGAAATAACAATTTTGATCTACATTATACCCTGAATGGCCAAGTCCACGTCGTGTTTGGTTGGTGTCGACTTGTTCCGCAGCAGCGTGTACATTGACATCACAAAGCCGGGCGTGCAGAAACCACATTGCGAGCCGTGCAGGGCTGACGAGTTTGAAATACATATGCAGTTCTTTGAATCTCATAACTGCAGAATATGTATAGACAAACTACGCCAACACGAGCCCATCCAGCAGGAAAAAAAAGCAACAAAAAAAAGCTTCTCCAAAGTGTACATAATGTGAAATCTCGTATTCAATGAAAAATCTATTCTCACCAGCGAGTCTCTGCTGAACGGCATGTGGACGTTTGTGGGTACCAATTCCTTCGACGGTGGTCACGGCCAGGCCGTGCATCGACAACATGGGAGTGAGACAGGCGTTCACAGAATAATGGCTGCAAACTGGCTATGACTGTTTAGTCGTCAACTCAAGTAGTCAACCTTGGGGCGTGAAATATTGGTCGTGAATACATATAGCGCGAGAAATACATATGGCATCAGATAACGACAAGAAACGACGTTCTCAGCTGACGACATGAATATACTAAGCCAGGAAGCGGATTAATAATGCAAAAGTGTTACAGCACGTTGAGAATAGTGTAAGAGAATTATGCAAAAATTGCGCTTTCGATTAAATGAAATATTTTTCCACAACCGTATTTTGCCACATTCCTCCACCGCTGACACCATGACAGTACACGCCCCACAGCCACCTTCGTTGCAGCCGATCTTGGTTCCCGTCAGTCGTACTGCAATATTACACATCAGAAAGACGCAAACAAACTTGATGATGACAATCTCTCAGTTCGGAAAAACCTGCTCATTACATTTATTTCTCAAGTACCACGCCAATGACCATGTCGGGTCAACTGCCTTGTCCGTTACTCTGCTGCCGTTCACATAAAACACCACTTCACCGCTTGCAATTGAAACATCAGGCATTTTTGTGATTATAATGAGCACTGGATGGAGAAAATGCCAGAGACAACGACGATGTATATGTATGTAAGTCCACTTGTCTATAATGTCTTGCTTTCAGTACTTCTGGTGTTTTTTATGATCCCATGTTTACGTTAACAACCACTTTTATGCTTTATGGCACGCTAGCCAGCAAATCGCGATAACAGCGTGTTACTCAGAATGTCACTTGGCATTGGCACACACTTTTACTGACATGGCAGAAGAGTGACGTTTTAACCCTGGCTATAACAATCTTGTTTTATGTCACCGTATACACATTAGGCCCTAGGGGTCAAACGATTGGCAATGGGTTAAAACTGATAAGGAAGACATTCATTAAATTTGTATCCTGGTACAGCCAAGACTGACAGAGCAGCGATGGACCAGACGGTGGGGACAGCGTTGAGCGGATACCAAAGAACGCGTTTGTTCGCGATACAGCATGAGCCAAAGCCCATCCCAGCAGCCTTCTTACACAACGACCGCAGCACCCACCGGATTGATCGAGTCAGTGCTCATATACTGTACATACAATGTACACCACCGGTACTGTACGCTTGCGCAGCAGTGACCAACACTGTTTTACAGGATTTAAAGAAACAAAATAGTGGATGTGTCAATATTAGACAACCAGGAATCAAATTCCCTGAGTGGTGCATGTTTATGCAACAACAGCGATATGTTTCAGTTGTTCGTTGACATGACGTGAAATGTGGGTAAGAAAATATTCATAGTTGCAGAACATTGCTACAGCTAATGATGTCCTAATTGACCACATTCGGTGGCGGGGTGAAAGATAATTGTTGATTTGGTATTACGGCATTAGTGTTTGTCTTTTTTCGTTCATCCCACGCGTTCAATGCAGGTCGAATACAGAAGAAGTCGATTAGCTCAACTGCAGCGAGGGCACTTGCACCCAGGAACAGACCGATTGTGCCCCCAATGTCGCCTGCAAGTTTTCAAATTCGCAACACTTTTTTGATTTTGTTCATTGCGCGCTTATTTTAGTGCCAGAACTCACAAGCCAGACTGAAAATGTCGTAGGCTTTCTCTTGAATGTAGAATTCCTTGCTCAGTGATTGATAGTAGATGTTCAGCGCAGCGATATTGTGACTGAAAGGACACATCAGAGATTTTTAAAATCGTATTTTTCGAACGAACAGAGCCACCTATAAAAGTCCTCCGTCATGCGTGAGGTGGTAATGTATTGTGTTGTGGCGATGTCTAATGTCGCAAACGGCCCGCTGAACTCGTAACTGATCTCGTCGACATGGTTACGGTACTCAGCCGCGTACTCAGCCATCGCGTCCAGTGTATCGGCCATCTGGAGGAACACACATTCCAACGCTTTTGTACGTATATGTTGAAAAATGAAAAATACCAAACATTTCTGCAAAACCTTCAACAAAAACTCGGTGACGTTGTAGTCATCTGCAATCGGGCATATCAATATTCGCATATCATCATCGTCTACGCCATAGAAGTCTGCGCAAAACTTCAATCGGTCTTCCATTGAACGGAATTCGAATGAAGGTTCCTCAGGAGTTGGACTTGAAATTAGAAATTGAAATTTGGAAGATGAGGAAATGAAATGGGAAACTATAAAGGTTTCAGTTTATGAAAATAATTTTTAAATTTAGATCTACAGTCCCTGTGGCCACCCAGCAACGCTCTCGCGCGCCGGAGGCGTTGTGCACAGATGCATCCCATAACCAGTGCGAAAAATCAGAAAAAATACTTTGATTGCAAACTACAGGTATAGGTGCGAAGAATCACAGGTACTGCTGCAAGCAAGGCTCGACCACTAAAACGGTCATTGTCTGAGGATATTCAACAAAATTTGTAGACATTTCATCCACCCCAATTGCTATAGCGTTTCTCGATCGATTAGCCCGTGTAAACACACCATTTTTATGCTACTACTGCATCTTTATATGCACAACTATCCAGCGCGAGAGAGCGTTGCTGGGTGGCCACATAATTCGTCAGGAACTATACACACACCCTTCACTGGTTGTCGTTTCGGTTGTGACAGGGGCCGTTGTTGTCTGAGTGGTTGATGTTTCACGTGTTTGTGTTGTACTGGCAGATGATGGGGTTGTTGAAGCGTTCGTTAAATTTGTTGCTGTCGGTGGTGGTGACGCTTGACGCTTGCGACGTTTGTGTCCTCCAGGACCACCTGTGGAGGGCGCGAAGTTGCTCTGATCAATTCTGACTATGTACCAACGGTTCTTCGCAACTGTGTTCACAACCTTCTGGCCCTGGTGGTTCCAAATGTCCACACACGTTCATAATGATGTCATCACACGATGTGTCCCCGTCTCGTCCATCTTCCAGGTCATCACCCATCAAATGTGCCTGCATGATTCGCACCAGTTGACTGTCAACAGCTAACGCACGTAAACGCCCTGTTCGTGTTCCAAGATTGAAGAAGTATATAATATTTCATGCGGTTCTATTGAACTGGACCACTTCAATATTGGGATCTGTAATCGCTGATGTTTCACAATTGGCACGGACGCACCTGCTACACTGAGTCCATCATCATCAGTTTCAGTAAGATCGCCCACCAGCCTGAACCAACGTTGTTTACCTTTCCTACTCATCAATTCACCATACTTGCTGACCACCTGCAAGCTGTCATATCAGTAGTAATATTCAATTTCGTACTCAACTTGATCGATTAAACCACACTCAATCATTCAATTTACCAACCATATCCAATTCAGTCATAAACGTCAGTCGTATCTGTGCGACGACTTCTGCCAATTCGAGCAATGTGATTTCCTCATCCTGATATCCGTCGATGCTTTCGATTAACCATTCGTAATTATCCATGTTTGTGCGCAGTTCTTTCAAAAATGCCTCTTTCGTAAAAATCGACAAGGCTTCCTGCCAAACTTTGATAATAACCATGTTGGCTATTTTGATGTCAAAAATACGCACGTGTATAAATGTTACCCACCACAATGTAATGCATGATTGCGTCATATTTCATTGCAAATTCACCAGCTTCAATTGAAGTGTTGCGCAGCACATCCTGATGATTGTGCACCTGATAGAATGATATTGACTGAAATCTTTGGTTGTCATCGTGAGTGTTGATCTGATGCGGGAATTTAAAAAGCATTTCATAACGTGAGCAGAATGAATTTTTAGGTGTCCTACTATTTGAACGGCTGAGAACTTTGTGTCCGCCGCCACACGCGTGTAGACCATGTCTTCGGGATGCTCCAATTCATCCGCCAACAGACCGAATACTTCTTGCATCGGCTTGAATGCGTCCATTGCAATCACTGTTGAGTAATCGGATCGCTGCAATATGATCTCCATTATAGATAAAATAAAATCCATTTCAAACATTCGCTCACCGCATTTAATCGGTCAAAGCTCTCCCAAAAATGTGCATTCGTTGGTTCGAGCTTGACTGATTGTAGCCACTTCTGAACATTTTTCAGATCATCGAGTATTTCTTGAACTTGAACGCGCAGGTTCTCTTGCACGCGATACCGAGCCTCGAGCGCTGCCTGAAAAACCAATCAATCAATCAGTCTACCAGTCAATCGCTAGTAATTCAATATTCCATTCACTCAATCACTGTACATGATACGAATCCTGTAGAAACTCGCGTCTTTTCGAGCCCAATCGATTTTCGATCGCATCAATCGGCAGTTTGGACATCGATAACGACGGATTCAGCTCAATCGTCGTGCAATTCGCTCTGCAGCGATCGGCATTCGCAGGTTGTTCGGTATGATTCAACACGCAACGAAAGTGAACGGGCACACTGCAGACGGGCGATGAGGTGAAGCCTGCGGGGATCGTCATATTCGATGGTTGCGAATGAGCAGATTGAATGAATTCAATCGCATTCACTTGAACATCCTTCCTTTGTAGTTGAGTTGCACACCATTGGTGCCATGAATGAATTACAGCCGCAGTCATTCACGATTTCTTTGTATCGTAGATTCGCCACGCATTTGTCAGCACTGTACTTACCTGACAACATTGATTGATACGTTATCAAAACTGTTGGTATTCTCAAAATTGTATTGAATTTCATATACCTTTGATGTCATAGTATTGATTGCCGAATTCGTAGGTGACACACGTGCCACCCTTCTCAATCGGCACACGTCGACGCTGTAATCGCGACCGCTAATCAATACGAGAATACCAACGAATCAACAAAAGTCATGTTCAACCTCGACATAATTGACTCCAACTTGTGACAAATAGCCGGGCGGGATCTCGATCGATCTAGTGGACACAACGGGAATGTCATGTTGGTCGTAGAGCATCACCTGATTTATGGATGTGCAAGAAATTTAGGAACAAAAATGGTTAGCTGTTTTGATGCTCAACATGACGTGATGTCAGATTCAACTCGATGTGATATCAATATTCAATCGGGGTAACCTTGAGTCCAATCGTGCTCGCTGGCCCATCCATTCGCTCATAACCTTCAAGGTTCAACAGCAGGTACAGACCGTTGTGTACGCCTGACAAAATATGAAGTTTCTGGTCGAATTTGAAGGAAAATTTTGCTAAAAATGTAAGACAAGGTACCTGACGCCTTGACGAGTTTCCTCTGATCCAAGTCCGTGTTTATCGCGTAACAAATGCCAAAATCGGTAATGATCAACTGAAAGTCACTCGTTTCACATCGCGTGCCGTCCGGCCACCAGCAGCTGCAAAATTAAAAAGAATGTTCTTCGGGACAAAAAAAACACTTTTTTTCACAAACTCGAGCAACATGTCGTAGATGTGCGACGTCATTTTCATGTGGAAATCGCGCGAATCCGAGAATGTTTCAAGTATCTTTTCGTATGGGCTGAGGTCGACGTTCAAATTGACCTTCGGATCACCATAGACCGACACTAACATGTTGTAGACATTGGCTGATGCCGTTTTGGAGATTCTGAGGTGATGTTTTAGGTTCAGTTTATTGGATCAACTGGCTTGGTGATGTTTCACACGTTGCACATACCATAGTTTTCCGCACATGTAGAGCCCCATGGGCTCTATTCGAAAAAAGGAGGAAAATCGGCTTTTGTCACAAAAACCTTTTACCACGACGGAAACCTCGAGCTCTATTCGGAAACGTGTCTTTGGGAAGGTTGTTGAAACTTCTTGAACCGATTGCCGACACCCCCCATTGTTATCACAACCGCTTGTATGCATTCCAATACACGTTTTCACCAAACATTTGAACAGTCTTCAGGAAAACCCCCGAAAAAGACCGATTTGAAGCCACGTTTGTGGGTGAAAACCAATGATCACAAGATCAGTTTTGAAACACTTTTTACCCCAAAGAAAGGCCCGAGGGCTCTACTCAGAAACGTTTCCAAACAAAGCCCTCGGGGGCTCTATTCGGGGGAGGGCTCTACATGGAAAACTACGGTATGTATATAGTCGTACACCAGACGAAACGATCATAAACGCTCATTATTGTGACTTGTGTTTTCGGTTGCCCGTATCGCCCTGCTTTCACAAACGGGATGCGGTGCACCAGGTCATCCTCAGTGCGAACGCACCAGATGGTCCCCACGTACCACCAGACAAACACCTGCGAGATGTTTCACGCTCGACCATAAAGCATCGCTCCATGTGCAACTCACTTGTACTGATTATTGTTGCAGATGGCCACTGCGGGAAACATTAGGCTGTCGGGGTATTCGATGTCAATGTTTGTGCGCAGTGGGTTGCGTCGATAGTCAACGATCTTGACCCATACTTGGTACACCATGATGATGCACGCCGCTATCAGGATGAGCAGCCAGAGAAGTCTGAAAGGTTGCACTTTGAGGTGTTGTATCTTTACGAAGAAGGAGGTGCACCAGTACCAGGTCATCGTCACAATGAAAAGTTTCGTCCAAACTGATGCAAAAGTTTTTTCAATATCTGCTAATTACAAACTTTCTGGCGATGCTGTGATGTCCGACCAAATATCGAAATCCATTCAGGCTGGTTTCATTGCAGAATTCCTGAATTTTGTGCTGTTTCTTCAACTTCTTGGCGAACTTTTTCGCTGCATTTGTTTGCTGCATTTTGAATCGTGGCGGAAGTTATGCTTTTTTATCCATAAAAATAACATACAGCACAGGTCTACGGTATGTTGGTGTGGTCGCACTGGGGACAAAATGGCTGGTGGTGCACAATTTATGATACGACAACTGCTTGTCGAAAACAATCCTCTTTACTGTTTGTTATGATCATGGGTGGTTGCTAACAAAAACATGGTTGATTTGATTTATTTCAGGTACCAACAGTATAATCAGGCCCTGATTTGGCTGGGACCAGCATGGCTTGGGCCAACTGATAAACAATTCATGCCAACAAGCGAACTTGAAAAGGTATGTACTGCTATGCAGCTGAGCAGGGATGCAACTGCCCAGTACTGGCACGCACTATCACTATTTTTATGTCCATGCCTGCAGCTCAGTTATGATTGACAACCCAAACAAGAGAAACGCAGTAATATTTGTCCGATAGTACTGGACTAAAATCGTCGACAATTGGCTTAATACCAGATTAATGTACCGACCAGGCCTCGACGAAAAT